>PVIR01002080.1:87379-108713 GCA_004026965.1 Petromus typicus
GCCATAAAAAATGATAAGTTTGAATCATTTCTACTTAAATGGACATACCTTGAGGATATCCTCATAAGTGAAATAAATAGGTCACAGATAGGTACATATCACATCTTTTCTCTGGTATGAGAAAATGAAGATGTAAATGAGTCCTAGCATTGTATGTTATATATTGTGAAATAGAAAATGCTCAATGTAAAATAAGGTGGAAGGGGACAATGTTGAGATTGTAACAAAAAAGTAAGGAAACAAATTTTATGTATATGGGGGGGTGGTAGGGTGGGTAGGGCTATGGGAAAAAATGAGAATTAAGTTGTGTCTTATACTAGTACAAATCCCCATTATGGAGTGCAATCATGATGTGTATATTTAATGTACCAATAAAGATTTTAAAAAAAGATGAAAAAAAAAAAAAAAGAAAAGTAAAGAGACTGGGACAAAGTGTAGTTAGTTCCCAACCTGGGCAGTTACCAGCATTATGCTCTGGAGGTGCCATGGTACGTGACAAGCCATCAAATCACCAAGACTTGGTCCTAAAACAAACCGATGGAGCATTAAGAAAGGATGCTTCATGAATTTTTCATTTCTCTTCATGGTAAGAGTATAGAGAGCTAGAAACCAGGGCAGGAGAAGAGGAATGCACAGAAAGCCCACTTTGGAAGCTACACTTAGTTACTCCAGGGAGAAACTGTTTTCCCCTTGTGGAATCATGTATTTAGGTTAAAAACAGCAGTGGTCCTGGAGACCTGCCCTTTCTCTCCCCAGGTAGAATTTGTTTTCATTAGAGAGCTAAGTCTTCTCCTGAGGAAGATGGACAACTGTGCCAGGTATCACAAGAAATTTCAGATTAATAATTTTGGGTTCCTGTCTTGGGCACCATGGATATATATGGCTTCCCTTATACCTGGAGCCACAGAATGTAAAAATCAATGTAACTAGTCTGTAAGTAAATCATTGTCAGTCTTTTTCTGTGCTAGAACCTCATTTCTTCTAGCAGAATGGATACATATAGTTATAAAAACTTTGGAATGTTTTCTGTAAGGGAAAATCTCTATTCTTATGGGAAAATGTGATGTTATTTGGACTTCAGTGCTGCTTTACTTATGTTCGTATTTTAATTCATTTTCTGTCACACCTAAATATCTTAATAAAATTAATGCTATATGTTAGAAAAAGTTAGCCAAAATAAAATTAAGCACCAGTTTTTAAAATAGAATTTTAGATAAATACTAAACTGTAAGAGTGACTCCAACAGTGTGTAGAAAACAAGCGCTGTCACTTACATGGAAAGGTGACTGCTGTGGATGAGATATCCATTTGGCCAACTCTCATCCCCAGGCCCAGCACAGTTCCTCAGGTTACCTGGTCTGTATATCCTCGTGGAGGGAAAGTAGAGTCATGGATCATCCCAAGGCACTGTATGCATGCAGTATATGAGAAGACCATCCCCATGTCTGGTACGAGAGGACCATCCCCATGTCTCATCATGGACTTGATGGAATGATGAAACTAATATAAAAATAATTTATAATCCAATCATATTTAATACTCTCATCATAAGAGCAGGTAGTCATGCTGCAGGGAATTTTGTTGGAACTGGGTAGCATGAGCCAGAAGAGATACAACAACAGTTTTTGGGAGATGAGCAACTGGAGTTATCTGGACTGGTTCCAAAGTTACAGACTATAATGAAGACACAGCTGGTCAAGATGGAGGTCATACATCACATAATGTGCTTTCTGTATAGGCAAAAATCCTCTATGTATACGTTTGTGATGGATTTAACATAGCTATTTTGTCATTAGCTGTGTATCTAGTCATTTTCCCCACTGATTCTATAAAAGATACATCCTTCACACTCTTCATCTGCAGTTTCATTGCAAGATACAAATATATCGCAAAGTTCAAGTAGTTGGCTTAAAAAATAACTAGGGCAAGACCTAGACATCGAGGACTTCTGATTTTTGCATTGTCTACTGGATTTTTAAAAAGCTTGACCATTAGTTCCTGCCACCTATTTGAAGGATGTAAACTTTTATAATCTGATGTAGCTGTCATATTACAAACTATCATTTATTAAATTCTAAAACACTAAAATATTTCACCCTTTAAAAATGACTGATAAGTGTATACCATCGTTGTTCACTTCTAAGTAGATAGGAATGCAAGGTGAATGATTTATATTTTCTTGTAGTAATGCATGCTGCCATCTGAGGTACACCTTGCTGTGTAGGGAGGCCTGTCCTTGGTCAATAATCTAGTTACCTGCTATTCTATTGGACCCACATACCTGAAGGTGATACAGTTTACATCACTGTTGTTTAACAGACCACCTCTTTTTCTAAAGTTCGGTCCTGAGAAAGTATTTGAAAAGATGAGAAGATAAAGCTTGCCACTGTGTCCTTATGAATTAATCAGAAACTGATACATATGGATTAAGCATTCGATTGGAATTCTGTACCTGGTAAGATCTGCTAGTGAAAATCAGTGAATTTCAAAACATGGCCTATCTTTTGACTAAGTAGATCTCTGAGCACCTGAGGGTCGCTAAGAGAGCCCAGAGCTGTCCAAGTGCACAAGAATTCAGAACCTCTCAGTCACAGTTGTGAAACTTCAAACACTGGAAAGAACTGCATAGATTAGGTGACAATATAATGACACCTAGAGACTCATTGTATTTTCTCTTCTGGAAGGAATAACCAAAATTCAGAAGGAACTCTGCTGTAGGTACACAGACACAGGAGAAAAAGATACAGGAGCAAGAGCATCCTTGCTGATAACTCACAGAACACCTTCATTCTGTGGTTTTTTTGTATGTTTTGTTATTTTCATGTGTGAACAGAGCTATTTCTTCCTGTGCTACTAACTACTTAACAAATACTTGATGGCAAGGGAAAACTTGCTAATACATGAGTTGAGAGTAAAGGGGATAAAAAGATGAATGAAATGGGATCTCCAAATCTATAAAATGCCAAGAAGAGAAAAGAGAGAATAAAGAGGGAACAGAGGCGACGAAGACATTTGTAGAGAGGTCTACACTACAAAAAGGGTGCAAGCATAGGTAGATCGCAAGACATGATGTCTTTGGTCAAGAAACATTCAGAGGCTGATGTGGGAAGTACTGGGCATGCTTCCAACGAGGCAGAGGCTCAGGTGCTGGAGCAGTTGGGTTTGCAAAGTGGACCAAAAAAAAGGACACAGAAGCAGAGCGCACAGCAGTTGCTATGTGCCAGAGTAAGGAGTCTGAGTCCTCCAACTAAGTAAGAGAAACGTTAGCAATGCAAGAAGCAGCAATGAAGCCTACGTCACTCACACTCTTCGCAGTTTGGCGTTCTTAGCAGAGCAATCAAGTCTTCAAAAGTTAGAGTAGATTTTTATGGAGAGAGACAAAATATACTTCGGCATTGTTTAAAAACAGATGAATCTAGTAATATCTAAGGTAGTTTTCAGTTTTTCAAAATGCATTACTTTAAAAACTGCATTTAACTCAGAAAGCTGGTGCTGAGCATCTTTGATCAATTCTGAGATGAATTTTTAACCTCTAATGTTTAAAACCCTTTTATTACATACATAAGGCAAGATTTTTAAAAAGTATAATAAAATTTAATCCTCTAATCTCTTCAGTTTCAGAAGACTCTAAAGAAATCAATTACCATTAGAAATGAACTTAGGTGTTTTCATGTGTTACACAAGCTGCCCTGAACAAAGAAAATTAAATAGGAACAAGTTAAAGACTCTGATAGAAGAACACATTCATGTCTTCCTAAAGAAAGAGGTGTTAGTGTCAAAAGCATCTAGGAATTAAGAGAATATAGAAAAATAAACAAAAACACAGAGGGAAGAAGTAGGGAGAGACTAACTTCCTGCTTAGAAAAATTTCTTGAGAGATCTTCAGTTTTCCTGGAGTTATTACTAATTTTGTAAAGGAGCTTTAAGCTCTCCAACCTTTCTGAGTAAAGAATACTCTCATGACAATATCTGTAACAGACTTTCAGTGGCAATTTATTTTTTCTCACAAAAAATAGGTTGTTTTGAATTATACAATAGTATTTGTTATTTTAAAAATTACTTCATGTTTTACCACCATGGCCAAGTCAGAAGTTATTTAATTAATTAATAATTCTAAAACAATAAATTTAAAAAGTATCTAGGAGCTACTGAAGCAGAGAAAGTAAACTTTTGCAGTAGAGAAGCATTAAGTAATACATTTAATGAATTTAATTGTATTTATTTAAAAAGCAAACTCAATGAATTATGCATTTCAAAAATATATAAACATGATTTCACTCTCAACTTATGGTTTTTTTTGTTTGTTTGTTTTTGAGACAGGCTCTCACTTTGTAGTTCAGGCTGGCCCTGAACTCAGCCTCAAACTCACATCACAGCAATCCTCCTGCCTCTGCCTCCCGAGTGCTGAGATTACAGGCGTGAGCCACTATGCCCGGCACTGCGATATGTGGTACTGATTGCTGCTGGGCGTGAGTCTCCATGCACAGTATTATATATGGTTACTGGGGGATCGAACCCAGTCACTTGTGCTTGCAAGACAGGCACTGGAATGACTGAGCTAAATCTTCAGCCCCTCAACCTATGTATTCTTATAGAAATCGTCTTCTGTTAGTTTCTTTTCCACAATGTACTAATTCTGCTTTTTAGGGTGTTTTGTTGTGGACAAATCATGAACTGTGGCATTATTAATAATCTATAAATAATCTTGGTATTTATTGATATTATCCAGACATCAATAAAATGGCTTGAATAAAGTGAAATTATCTCCTGGGACATTGTATCAAATAAGGGGTTAGTGTATATTTGTTCAGTGAGAGGTAAAAGAAAGGAAAGAGGAATGCTGGGTGTAGTAGCTCACACCTGTAATCCCAGCACTTGGGAGGCAGAGGCAGGAGAACTGCTGTGAGTTTGAGACTGGTGGGCTACATAGTGAGTTCAGAGCCAGCCTAAACTACAAAGTGAGACTTTGTCTCAAAAAAAAAAAAAAAAAAAAAAAAAAAAGAGAGAGAGAGAGAGGTGGGGGAAGAGTGAGAAAAGCTTTCTGGCAGAAATGTTCTGTTTTCACTTCCATGTTGCTACTTTGAGGCCTCTCAGTCACTGTCAGAGAGGGCTCAGAGGGATCTTTACCAGTGGCAAGTGGACAGGCACCCATCCTGCCTGGCTCGCTGCGCTCTGGGAAGGCGGTGCTGCACATCCATCACATTCAGTTTGCTCCTTGGTCAGTGGGAAGAAAGACACTATTTATACGTGATGAAACACAATAGACATAGTTATTGAGTAATAGTGCACCATACAAACTTAATGAACATTAGCTGTCATAATAAGTCAAATAACATAAGTACAACATTTGTCTTTCCCTTTCCTTATGAAATTGATTTATTTATTCCTGTAATTTAATTCCTCTAATTTTTGCAGTGCTGTGGGTTAAACCAGGGGCTTGCACAAGACAGGCAAGGATTGTACCACTCAGCAGCATCCTCAGTCTTGAAAGGGACTCTTGCAGGAAATGACAAGTGAGAGAGATGTGTGGAGACAAAGCGAACTTTCTTTAATCAGCTTGCACCTGGCTAAGAGGAAGCTATAAAAGAAAACAGGTATGAGTTACATCAGCTTCCTTTCCTTTTATCACAAGTCTATTGAGCTCTTAAGTTTATTATAACAACTTTATTTTCCTTACGTAAAATATGAAAGTACAAACACTTTGGTATTGTGAGAACATAGTGATATTTGATATTCTCAAACTCACTAGAAATATAAGCTTACTAGCTATACTAAGCTCACTAGAAAGATAAAATATATAACATATAAACTAGCACATTTCAGTGAACTAGTTTGCAAAAGCAAGACATTTTCTAAAATTACACATTGATTAAGATGTATTTATGAAGTTTCTTCCTATAATGAATGGATGATTAATTATGTAAATATTTTGATGCAGTGTGTTTTCCTGTAAGTTCTGAATTTAATGTTAAACAGATTAATTGAGAAATGACAGGGCTGTAAAGGGAATCAAAGCATTGTAAATCTCTGTCTCCAGTTTCTAGGGTAAACACCTTGCAGATTTCATTAATAAACCTCTGGGGCTCTAGTCAACTAAGAAGCAAAGGAGATAAATTATGGCATATCTATTTAGTTCACAACCATTAGCAAGAAAAGAGTTGAAAATTATGTCAATCTTGCCATTTAAGCTTCTAAATTATGGAAAAATTTAGCTTATTAAAAATCAATACTAGAAACTTGTATTATGAACTACATATAGTTTAGCCAAGAAGGAGGAATAGTGGTTTAGAAAAGGATGGAAAACATCAAAACAAAATAAAGATCATTTGTAAACGACCTTCTAACCATTTAAAATGGTCTGAAAACTAGAAGGCAAGTGCAAAAGAAGAAAACAGTGTGCTTCTTAGTAATATTTTATTTATCTTCGATGAAAGAATATCTTTTCAGAAATAGTCCTGGAGCCATTTAGGTGAATAGAAGTGGAAAAGGTTAGAAACGCCGAAGGTGATTGTGTGGTAGAATGTTAGCCAACAGGTACAGAAGCTTCTGGAAGGAGGCGGGAATCTCCATGTTCGAGAGCACTCATTTTTATCCCTGTACAAATTTTTGTCCATGAGTCACTTCGACCAATATCTTTAATGCAAATATCAAAACAGAATAAGAGAGGCAGATTCATATTCTGGCTTTGGAAATCCAATGATATATTTCGGATTCTATTAATATATACATACACTTCTCCTCAGTTGGATAAAATAAGAAAACAAGGTGTTAGTGGGAGTTTGGAGAAGTGGGATTGAGAAAGTTCTGAAAGCAGAAAACAGACCTGCAGTAGGAAGCCCAGTGACTGACTTTTGTCAGGTAGTGAGTGTTTCCACAGGGCTTGAGAGCATCCGACACAAGAAACTCCTGAATAAATATTTACTGTATGTTAACATTAGTGTAGCTTCTTTGTTGTGGTGGTGCTTTTGTGGTGGTGGTTTTGTTGCTGTTTTTTCCTTGTTTAGCCTTCTTCATTTATTTTTATTAAAATATGGGTAATGTTTGGGTTGTTTAAAATTTATTTTATTGGTATGTTTTGTATACACGTTGTGGTCACACTCGACATTGAGAATTTGTACCAGTACACGACATGACTTAATTTTCATCTTTTCCCACTCCCCTGGAAATCTCTCCTTTTATTATACAAATGTGTTGCACAAAATTTTATTCTAGTTTTATACTCACCAAGTCTTCTGTGATTGATCCTACAAAAAAGACTGGGGACATGATAACAGGGCAGGAAACATGTATAAATATGTATGGTAGAGAAACTAACTCAGTAATCTTGGATTTGATGCCAGTTTAGGAATGTAGCAAATACTGACTGAGTTTGATTGGAATAAAATCCTGTATGCATAAGACCCCAAACGTGGCCCAGAACCTGTGTTCTGAGATCAGAAAAATGAAATGGATTCCTGGATGTTAAGATGAAGTAGACACTAGAACATGGTACCTCTGAGGCAGACCAGGTGGTCTGTGCTTGATGCATATGCTGCTGAGTCATCACCTGGGGGCACGAATCACTGCTGGCATCTCACAACCTTCTCCTCTTCTGTTGAAGCAAAGTTGGCAGCACAGCTGGCATCATACCAAGGATGTGGGGCACACAGGCACAACCACACTGAGGTTCAAAGACCACTCTAGCTCTACTGCTACCATTGTTTGAAAATTGAAGGTCTAGATTCAGCATATGCAGAAGGCTCAACAGTATGTTTGAAAATGATTAGAATGCTGGTAATAGTGGAGAGGGAAAGGCTGGTGAGTCAATGCAGTAAAAAGTGCTAACAAATTCCTTTGCTATCCATCAAGAGGTCCTTTTGTCCATTCATCCTGTAACATCCAGGATCACAAGCTGTTCTCCACAGAGTCATGCATTTGATAATTAAGTACAAATGTGACATTAAGTGGACAAGCTTCCAGGTTACTTACAGTGTCCTTGCCAAGAAATTCCTGAGACAAGGCACCTTAGGTTCCTATGACTTTCAAGACAGAGAGTGCAATGACACAGAAAGAAAATGGTAATAGGGAAGTAAAGGCAGCCTGATTCCATCGTGTAGCACATGGAGGTGGCTTCATCTCTCCAAACACATCTCCTGGTCAAAGCTATCATGAAGCTACAAATATTGTGCTCAGACTTGTTTTTATCTACTTTACCCACATGCATGTATGGTACTTTTTATTTGGGGGTGAAGGTAAAGAAAAAAGACAGCAAATCTCTAGATCAAACTCGGTCTACCTTAGGAAATTCTCTGCAGGACAAATTAATCTTCACCAAGGGTGCAACATACAGCCGCTCAGCTGAGTGACACAGACTGTTAACAGGGAACCTTGTGGACTTGTCCTGCCTCCTGGGAGACAGAAACGCTCAGGACTAATCTGAGTGAGAAGCCAGAGTGCCTCACCCAGGACTACTGTCCACAGTGGGCTGCCAGCTTGCCTACTAAGGATGGTTATTTCCTCACTTGTCTTTCAGTGAGCATTTATTCCCACCTATCAGTGGCGATATCAGTCTACACATTTGTTTATTTCATGTCTGCAGTGTCCAAAGTGGTAACTTGGCATAAAGGCCTCCACTGTCCCATTTGGATATATTTCAGTAGCAAAGATGTTGCTTCTTCCACCTCTGGGTAAAGTCACTCAACAGCCGAGCAGTTCTGAGGTGGTGCCCAGTGTGGACAGCTGCTGCTTTTAGGCAGCTGCAGTCACAGAGGAGCTGGCCTGGCACTGGGAACTCTGAGCAGTGCTGTCCTGACTGTGTCCAGCATTGTCCTACAGCCAACAGACAGAAGAGCCTTTCCCTTCACTGGCACTGGACTGTGCAACAGAAGGGAGAAAACTAGTGAACCTGAGCTGAAAAATCTGTGGAGTCACTTCAAAAACACTAGCACACTGAGTTTTTTTCAGCATGAGCATTCAGCAGAAGCCGGCTGGGGGGTGAGTCATGGAGACCTGTGCTCCACACTGTTTCTTACATCCTCTCAAGCACGGAGGAGCTCTGGGAAGAGCCAAAGACAGGTGCTTGTGATTTGCACACCATTAACCTTGAGCCTAGAGTGTATCACATGCCAACCATGAGAAGCCCGAACAAGACACATGTGAACGCCCTGCCTCCCTGTCTGCTGAATGTATAAAATAATATCAGTCTTCTGAGAGTTGGTATGAAGATTAAATTTACAAAGAACTTTCAGGTAATTATGGTCTGATATTGAGTTAATAATAGATGACCGGTAAGATGGTGCTGCCGGTGGATGGAATTGTTACTTGGGAACATGGATGAGAACATGCACTTAGACAAGGTGCACTCAGAAGGTGTCAGAGGGGCGCACAGTGCACTCTGGATATATCATGCTTTGGGTTACATTCACAGGGTGCTGCCATTCAGCCTCAGAGTCTTTGAGCTAGTAGCTTCCACAGACAGAACATCACTTGGTTTAGCCCCAAAGCTCCACACAATCTTTTGAAGGTAGCTGAATCTGGCATGTGGATGTTGGGGTGAAGGGTGTATGAGCACTAAACCACTGCCTGTGAGTGACTGGTCTGGCACCGCCCTGATCTCCATTGTCTGATAAGATGAAGGGACTGAAAGGGCACCGGCGATGCCCTGTGCTTTCCGCTGTCTCCCCACCATGAACTGCTTCCCTTGCTGCTTTTGCTATCATGAGAGCACCATGAACCGCGACTGCTCTGTGGTGACCCCCTGCCACGGGCCACTCTGCTTTGGAGCCGGCTGAGTGTGGGCTGAAACCCCTGCAAACTGTGAGCTAAATAAACCTCTCCTCCTTTAACTGTGAGTGTTGGCTATTTTGTCTCAGCAGTGAGAAGAAAATAGTTTAGTAACATCACCCTTTGTATTTTCAGTTGGAGATATTGCATTGCCTGAAAAAAGAATCATAGAAACTTTAATGCAAAATTATGCAAGTGATCATTAGATGCACCTATATTAATTATTTTGTATAGTGTGGATTACATATAATTAATAACTATTTCTTTTATATAGCTCTATTGGTTTAACAAGAAAAGCTATCCTCTGAGAGCTGCCCAAGCTGTCTGGGCCTTGGAATATTTTTAAATGGTCATTTACATTTACTCTTCCATAAAATTCTTGCATTTCACTTGTTTAAGTTACAGAAAAGAGGATTTCTTCCTTAACAAACTATTAATAACTATTGTTTAGTGACATATCTTTCCAAATACGTATCACTAGTGAACATTATTATATTTAACTGTATAGAAAGCGAACCCTATGAAATAGCCAAATCATGCATTATAGGGAAACAAGCTATGAAAGAAAAAACGGTGAATTATGTATATGGGGGGGTGGTAGGGTGGGAAGGGTTATGGTAAAAAATGAGAATTAAGTTGTGTCTTCTACTGGTACAAATTCCCATTATGGAGTGCAATCATGATGCGTGTATGTAATGTACCAATAAAGATTTTTAAAAAAGAAAAAGCGGTGAAGGCTTTGGACAAGAGTAGAGCAGAGATCAATTTGCATCTTCCGTTCTGTCAAGATGAGCATGCTAATAACTAGTTTCTTTCTGCTGAACTTGACATCATTAAGGTTATATGCTGTCATGTTTCTATTAATAGTAAACAATGCTACTTTTTAAAAATTCAAATCTTTAAAGCTTCCAAAATATCTCCACTGAAAGCTGTTGCTGCATTTAAGGAGCCCGTTTCTAAGACAAATACTGTGTGTCCCGGTGACAGTCTGTTCAAAAATCATGGCAACAACTTCTGGCAGTCACCTTCAAATAACTATGATGCAAAATATTTTCTTATAAGGTGAGGACAAAATAAAAGCACAAAATTGAGGAAAAATTTACAAACAGAATATATTCCTTTTCTGCCCTAGAAACTCTGGAAAGGCATGTATATAAATATGCATATTCCTCAAATACTGGCTAATTTGATCATGGGGACACGTGTAGATGGAGAGAGACTGATAAGTGTTGAAATTCTAGTTTCGTTTGACTTTTGAAACATGTAAGATATTACCATTTCAGGACTGAAATTTTAAAAATATATATTCCTGAATTTTCTTGCACAGATATTCAGTTTTAATTGCATTTCCTCAACATGATAACGCTTTTTGACAAACTGGACACCACTGACTTGACTGATAGGCCGAAGGACAAGGGAAATATATGAAGTATCATTCTTTCTTTATCATGTAGAATTAGTGTGATGTGTGTAATTTCGGTAACAATTGCCATGCCTTTCACATAACTCAAAATACACTCAGGACAGTTTCTGGACTACGCTTGAGTCCATTGGACCCCAACACTGTGCAGACCATGAGAAAATGTTTCTTTCAGTTTGCAGATCACTGAATCAAGAAACTGCTTGTGTTAATTATTTATGAAGGCTTGGAAAACCTATAACCCCTTCTCAATGTTTTCAACCTGTGCAGCAAGCATGCTTCAATAAGCATCAATGACTATTAAGAAATATATCAAATACGACACAAAGAAAATGACAAAGCTTTTTCAGTGCTTTTGAAAAACAATTCTGCTATACCTGTGTTTTATTATAAATAAACAGGTTCTGTCATATTTAATCTTCTTGCCAGCAAATGAAGGACATTGTTTCATAAAGC
The DNA here is from genome assembly GCA_004026965.1 of Petromus typicus. Taxonomy (NCBI): domain Eukaryota; kingdom Metazoa; phylum Chordata; class Mammalia; order Rodentia; family Petromuridae; genus Petromus; species Petromus typicus. Next base: position 99,018 of record PVIR01002080.1, read on the forward strand.
TTCTAAAATGTACATGAATATTTAATTAAATCATATTTCCTTGAGAAAATAAAGTTCATTCGCATTTATAGCAGTTACAAGGAGTTCATAATGTCATAAGACCAGGGTAGCCAGTACCGGTTGCTTGTGGGACAAAACTCCTCAATTTTTAAAACTTTTTTTAAAAAATAAACATACAATCATAGGTGTTCATTTACTTTAAAAATTCTAAAGATGAAGAAAATTATTGTCTATATATTTAAGTACTTGTATAAATTACAAAACTCAAGTTTATGTTACAGAGTTCCTTCCCTGTAGGAAGCATAAAGCACTTTTGTGGTACCGTTCACCAGTAAATATTTGTATCACATTGAACTTGACAAACAAAATTAAAGTCGATATTGCATCTTTAAGCCCTAAGAGAACATTCTTCTAAGCTGTCTCTTGTGATGAATGAGCCTCAGAAGTCATTTGATTGCCATGACTTAACTCAATCTCAAATAAAGATATAGAAAAGTAATACACATATTGACTTCAGTAGAATTCTGAAATATCAGTGAACGGCAGACTCTTCTTGCTGGAGTTCAAGAAACACTCTTTGGAAGACAACAGAGTAGTTTAAGACTGTGACAATAAAATAAAATTATAACATTAATAATAATAACAACAATAAAATAAAAACAACAATAAACAATGAGGTAAACTCCCCTTTAAAAAGGCAATATTTGTTGCCTGGACTGTCAGGAGAGAGTTCGATTGTACCTGACACCCAACTGTTTTTCTAACCAGATTTCAGCCAATTGCACAGTTGAAGCAAAAGTACTTGCTTTAGATCCTAAGCACATTTTGTACTGCTTAGGATCCAAGTTTGGATCACAATGAACTGGATGGAAAATATGCACCACTCCTACTTCTTGACTTCTGAAAGGCTTTAAGCCGGATCGAATAACCTTATTGTACAGATCGACGTCTTCCAGTCCCCAGCCTTGTATTGAGGTATCAAATCCACCTGCACTCAGAAGATCACTCTTGTAAATACAGGTGATCCCATAACCGTAGTCTCTCCAAAATCCAGTCTTCTTTGAGAACACAAAGTCGTCCTCAGTGGGAAGATTTCCCCCATTGGTTACCTTTGGGTCATACTGGCTAAAGATGATGGGGTAGTACACTTGTTGTCCCTGAAATGTATTGTCTCTGCATCGTTGGAGGAAATCTCCTCTGAAGATCAAGTCAACATCACAAAATAGCAGCAAAGTATCGTTGTCAAACTGAGAAGACGCTATTTCCAGACCGAGACCTCTGGAAAACTCACTTGTCACAGGAATCAGGGTCATTTCTGCCGCAGGGTGTCTGCGCTGATATTCTTTTATCAGCTCCGTGTGCTTGGTGGAGTCCTGGGTAGAATCCCTGCTGAAAAGAACGATGACCAGCCTGACGTTCTGCTTCGGGATAAGACACGTGCTTTCGAAGTTCTCCATGAATCTCGAGAAGATGTCGTACCTTCCAACGAGGGGGACAAGAATATGTATCTTCTTTTCCTTAGGTCCTCCCATTTCTCTGGACCCTTGGAGAGAAGACAGTATCTTTAGGGAATTAGACATGAAGGAGAGTGACCGGGTGTCACTGTTAATGCTCTCCACGAGGCTGCTGACGTCCAGCTCGTCCACTTCTCTGAAGAAAGGCTTGCTGAAAGGCTGCTGAAGGTAGGCGTGGCGCCGCACCGGCACCGTAAGCTTCCTGCCCTTGTGCCTCTTATATAGGAGCAGTAAATCCAAAATGTACTCCACGCCGTGCAGGGGGTCCACTCTGCGGTAGCCGTACTGGATCTCCTTGAAGTCGATGAGCCTCCCTCTGCTCTTGGCGTTCTCGTTGATCATTTCCATCACCTGCAGGACGGTGTCGTCCAGCGCGGTCCTCAGCGCGCTGCTGATGCTCTGCCGAGGCGGCTGCGTCTCAGAGGCCGAGTACAGCAGCTTCCCCGTCAGGAACTCCCACTCTGTCACGTCGTTTCGCTCCCGGGGCTGGAAGTGATTGAAGGATGGCATGGCGCCGAGCTGCTGGTCCTCCTTGCTCACCTCGCTGTGACTGAGTTTGCTCATCAGCGCGCTCTCCCTGTGCAGCCGGATGGTGCGGTAGCGGAGGTCGGAGATCCTGCGGCTGAGCACGTAGTTGTGCAGCCGGTACTGGTACGCAGGCCTTTTGTTCGGGTGCAGGGTGATGGCCGCGTGGATTTTGCTGTTGTGAAGGTCTTGGATGTAACCCTTCCGATTGTGTTCATAATTCTCATGAAACAGTTGTTGCATCTGAGGGTGAAAGTAAAGCAATGTTAGGCTAATATTAAAATAATTTGAGGTCAACTGAAAGAGTTAAATCAAAATAGTCAATGAAATTTTTTTTCACATGAAATTGCAGAATAAAATACCTTGTGCAATTTATACTTAAAAGGATGTAAAGTTTTTACCTTTTTAAAATTGACAAATCATTCTCATGTACGATATGGTCTGAAGTACGTGAAAACTACGATTAGTAATTTTCGCTAATTAACTTACTCATTACAGTGCATGGTTACCATTTTTGGCTTGAGCGTACTTAATACACCTGTAGCACGTTTCAAAAATATCGTGGATCGTCATTAACTGTAGTCATTGTGCTGTTCAATAGTTCTTCTGCGTTCATTCCTTCTAAGTAATATTTTGTATCGTTGACCAAAGCTTCTCCAGCCTTGCCTCCATTTCTGTCACCCTTGGTAACCACCACTGCGCTCTGTACTTCTCTGAGATCAGCCTGCGTAACTTCCAAGCATGAACAACATCACTAACATTAAGCTCATGTGATCAGACACTGCAAATTGACTATTTTCAAATGGTCTTTGCTGTCCCTTAATTCTCCTGCTAATCCACCACATAAAAGAAGATGAGAGATGAATGTTTTTATATTCCATTAGAGCTCATTGCAAAGAGAAGAAACAGAATTTAAACTCCGTGGATGCTCTGACATGGAGGCTTCACTTTGAGGACTAAAACCAGGAACCTGCTGTAGATACTCAACAGACATGAAACCCTCCCGACCTCACTCATCACCAGTGTTCATCCATCCCTCGGAAGTGCCTGAACCTGAACAGGTCACGTGGGAACAGCCAGTGCTGTGGGGGAAGCAGAGGGTGGAGACTCTGACACGCGCTGCTCAGAACAGAGCTTGGCTCCTCTGTGTGGGGAGAAGAGACACATTTCCTATGGTTGCCTCCCTACCTCCTTCGAAGTGGTCAGTGAAAACACACACAGTACACATCCTGCCCCAGAATTAAAAATCCTAAATCTATTTTGAGAACAACAGATAAATAAATGCAACATATTCAAATAATGTAAAATGGTAGAATAACTAAAAATAAATGAAATACTATGTCTAATAAAAAAGAAAACTGGGGCTGGGGTTTTAGCTTGGTGGTAAGAACAGTCAGGAGGTCCTAGGCTCACCACACACACACACACACACACACCCGATATGAAAAAATCCATTTAACCAAAGAGGACATTTTGTAGGATTCTATTCATGTGAAATTCAGAAATAGGGAAAGCTAATTACACTGTTAGCTGTTAAAATAGTGATGGAAAATCAAGAAGTGGTAAACCTGTAGTGTGCAGACTACACTGGCAGAGTTCTAGATGATGGTATGTGTACATTTAGTTTTCAACATACACTGGACTGTTATGTGCAATATGCTTGTTTCTTATGCTCTAATACACTGACTAATAGATGATGTAAAGGTATGCATATACAATCGCATGGAACTAAATATATTTAGCTGATGATACATGTATATAAATGTGTGTGGATACGAAGATGGGGAGAGCAGAGTGAGAAGGAGAGGGACAAAAGGAGACAGAGACAGAGAAACAGAATGAGAGACAGTATCAGAGTTTTCTAAGAAAACATGACAGAAAGAGAGACAGAGGGAGAGAGACAGACAGATAGAAAGAGAAATAAAGGGAGAGACAATGTCGGAGTTTTCTAAGAGAAGCTGACCTGAAAGGGACTGGATACAACATGACGGCAGATTCCTTCGCCTTGGTTTTTCCCTTGATCTCTTTTCCACACTTGGATACATTTTTAGGTTATCATCATTTGATTTTGAAGAAAACAACAGGATTTATTTTTCAAGAAGGACTTAGGAGTTGATTTAAGATGTAGCAGTTTAACAACATTTGTTTTTTTTCCCCTAAAATCATAGGTCAAATTTTATATGAAGTTTTGGTCATTATCTAAAATTAAATTTATAATTTGCAATGGCTATATACACCTCCATTTGTTTTCCACCGAAAGTCACTTTAGTATTTTGAATTCTATTATTTTTCATGGATTTTTTCTATATAAGATGATAAAGGAAATCTGATCACTAACTGACTACTAATTATAATATCTGCAAAAGGTATCAGTTATATGAACCAATTCTTTCTTAAAGTCTGCTTTCGTTCCCAGATGAGAAAGTGTGCTAAAGAAAGTTAAAAATAATTCTTAGAGTTGAGCTGCTCAAGGGCAGACTTTCCAGCTCCTGATTCCACCCAATCAGACAAAGGCAGTGCGTTAGTATAGAACAAATAATATCTTCATATAGAAGTTTAAAATTTTATCATGTTTGTCTATGTGGTGTATATTTTTTCCAATTAATTTTTTTGCAGAAATATGATAAACAGAAGAAAGGCAAGTAGTACTGAAAATCCTTAAAAGCAGTGCATTTATATCTACTCCAAGTAGAATAATATTTATGAGAGTATCTTTACTTCATTTACATTTTCCAATGAGAAGCACAGAGAACATTCAAATTTTCTACCTTTCTATAAAGGCAGGTGAATCTTATTCAAGTCAGTTAGAAGACTCTTAGAGATTAGAGTCAACCATGTGTGACTTTTAATGCTGGTTTCATCGTTTTTCTCATTTTCTAGCTAACGTGTTTAAATCTGTCTTCATCTATTAGATCAGTTTTATTGTCATGTTATTAAACATGAATGTATAGGGTGCTTGATGTCGTGTCTGTCACATGCAAAGCACTTAGTAAATGATGGATCTGCGGAAACAACAGCTGAAGGATATGCCGACCTTCTCCTGAGATGTCTCTTCTTAGCTAGGAGGCTTTAGAGAATGTTAATTATGTCCTTTTAATTAATCGGCTTCATCTTGATTTCTGGGAATGTTTGGGAACAATTACAAAGTCTGCTGGACTGTAGGATGAGCAGGATCATCTGGAACTAGTATGACAAAGGGCCTTGTGGAGCAAGGTCATCGGCTAAAGCTCTGAGTCAGTTCCAGAAAGGAAAGCGAAAGTGGAATGTGGGAAGATGGAGGGCGGGAACCCTACTTTACAGTGGTCAGGGACTCAGGTGAGCCAGGCTGGGGAAATCTGCTGCTGATGGCAAACTTGTTTTAGAAAAGGAAAAAAGGCACAATTAAGAGAAACAATCAAGCACCTGAGCCCCCCCCACAGGTGTCATGGGGGGCAGCAGAGAAAAATCAATGCTTTTGCTTTGAGAAATCAGCAAACTGCAATTGTAACACACTGTAGAAGCTGTAACAAATATCTCCATCAAAGTGAATCTGTGGCGAAGGGCTTACACAGGAAACGTAGTTTTGGGTTTTTTTGTTTTTATTTTCATTTTTTTTTCTTCTGACTTAAACTATTTTTCTAAAAAAAAAGAAAACAGTATGGAAGACAAAACATCTCAATAAGAAAAAGAATAATTAAATGGAAAATTACTGCTCCTGCAGTCAAATAAACTAAAATGAGCCATGGAGCTGAAGAAATAGTGATTGTTTTAAAAAATGTAAATAGCACTTTCCTCATTAAAAAAAGAACAAAGAAGAAATACAACCTATTAGGAATGTGATAAGATAAAATGTTAACCTACAAACTTTTAAATAAAAATAAACTGTCACACAAAAAAAATAAATAAAAAAAATAAACTGTCACAGATATGAAAATAAAATCAACAGAAAATAAGCTATGTGTCATGTAAAGTTATCAGTAGAGGATAAATGATAGAAGTTCATAATTTTAAGAAAAGCGAAATAGAAATAAATACCATAGATTAGAGAGAAATTGTCATCCTCACTGGGTGGCTGAGAAAGGCCATACCAAGAGTGACTGAAAAAATAAAACAGAAGGCATTATTAAAGATACATTCCCAGAAAATGTTCTTGAAGGAGAATGTATGCTATCTACATTAAACACTTTTACTGTATATCAGATGAAATTGATACAAATTGTTCAAAAGAGAAAAAAATCTTTTGGAAAATAAAACATTGAAGTTAACTGTATAAAATGTTATTTGAATAAAAATTTGAACATTCACTGTTTCTTTAAACATGAACATAGAATAATAAAGAATAAGAAAGGTATTCTTTTAAAGGTAAACAAAGATGACAGATAAAAAATACAGAATACTCTAATCATCTATAGGGACTGTCATAGGTAAATGATAGTACACTGAGAGGAGTAGAGAAAACTGTCTAAAGTTTGCAATGGACAAAACTAGGAATCAACTTGAATTGCGCCTTTGAAACTCTTATAGAGACAGGTAGATTATCAGGGATATCCACTATCTCAGAGACAAAAATTTCAAGTATGAGAGAACAAAAAGATATACTTAACAGTATCAGAAAAGTGAGGAAAGACATTAAAAAACAACTAGAGTTACAATATATCTACCCATGAACATATCCACTCTGTTATACATATGGATACATGTGAACATACACACACAAAACAAACATAACAGGAAACCCTTCAAAACTAAAATGGAATAGTAGAAATTTTAGAATCCAAGGGGAGCTAGAAATAAAACTGACAAAACTTTTTTGAGTGTCAAACACAAAGACAAAAATAAAAAAAAGTAGAAGTTCAATGAATAAGAAAATCAGCCAGGAAATCCAACTCCAACTAAGAAGAGTGGACAGAGAAATGGAAAGAATAGTACCAAGATAATAATTCCAAATATTTTCCCCAGAATGCAATGAATGAAAAGGTTGAGTCTCCACATTCAAAGCAATTATTGATTATTTATTCAAAGCCATAATAGGTGAAGTTAGACTCAGGAAATATATTAGTGTGATATCTTAGAATCCTGAAATGGAGGCTGAATCAGTAGTCCTCGGTGACGAGTCTGAGAAGACTTGTGAAGCAGAAGACTGTCTCTCAAAGAAAACTGAAAGCAATGAGATAATAATATGGTACAAAATGGCTTCTTACCCAGAATTCTGTGTCTCACTAAGATATCAATAAACTGGTAGAAGAAAACAAAGTAACATTATTATCACAAAGAATTATTTCTCCATCCTATTTGTCAGAGAATATTAACATATTTGCTCCACCAAACTAAGAGAAAAACTAAGAAATACAAGGGCACCGTAGAATCAAGGGCAATCAGCATGTATATTGAAACAGATTGAATGGAGAGATTTATTTAGGAAATACGATTGATAGAAAATCTTACAATACTGGAGAAGCAGTTGGTGAAGAGTAAACCGTGAATACAAATGCAATTAATATGAAGTCATAAATGAGTTGTGGTAGGTATAATTGATATTGTGGAGTAGAAAATATTTAAAAAGAAAGAGTGTAAGGGCAAATAATGAGGGGGAAATGAATGTGGTAATAAAAAAGAAAACAAAGATTGTGTATGTAGTGGGGCGAGGGGATGCAGGGCAGGGGGAGAAAGGGAAAAAATGAGAATCAAGTCATGTCATATTGACTTGAATGTTGATTATAATGTTGAATGCGATTATGATGTGTATTCACAATGTACCAATAAAGAAAAATTTAAAAAAATAAATACAGTTAAAATTATTATGTGTCCCATGTGAGGGGGTATAGGAAAAGGTATACATATGAGGGTGGAAAAATAAGAAAATTAAGTTAATAATTAATAAAAATGACTTGAAAAGAAAGATAAAAACCAAGAGAAGCAAGTTCCTTACAGGTGTGATAATAATTTTGTTCAATATTTTAAAATTGAAATCAGGAAAATTTCAAAATTTAACATTTTCACCCCAGGTCTGCACTTGTTGAATTCTACAATACTTACTTAATCCTAAACTGACAGAGAAGAATTTGATGTTCTTTGGAAAATTGGCTCTTTCTGAGAATTCCCCTGTAAAAGCTGACTATCTGAACCTATCCTTACAAAACTTTAAGAACTTGAAGAGTACTTTCAACATGAGCAAGTAAGATGAAAATAACCAAAAATAAATATTAAAAGGTCCAACTTGATAACACAAGCAATAGGAAAAGTCAAATAAAACCAAAACATTTCAAAAGAGAGAGAAAAAGGAGATTATAATGCATAAGTAAAGATGAGATGTTCTAAAACAAGACTGAGCTGTTATAAATTAAAAATATGAAAAATAAATTTTAATGTAAAGTCAGGAGTGTAGGGAGAAGCGAGACAGGGACATTTTTATTTTAAGTCTTAAAGCATTATTAGAATTTAAACCAATATGCAGATATGTTTGACATGAGTTTAAACCAATAATTATCTTTATACAAATAAATTTGGTAAGTGTTACCTATGTCCAAGACCTATGTTTTGCTAGGAACTTTCTAAATTTTCTTGGGGAGAGGCCCATAGTGTTATGTAGGATTATTTCTTCTGCCTGTTTTTTTTTTCTAACCTTTATTTATTCCTCCACCACCATTCTTATTTTCCTCTTGAAGATACAAATTTCCCAACAATAGCAGTCTCCTCCCACCTGAAGGGAGGGTACAGTCTGTTGGCAGTACACGCCCTGTTTTTTTATGGATTTTATTGGTACATTTTATACATACGTTATAATTACATTCAGTGTTGAGAATTTGTACCTGTATATGCACATGTCGATTCTCATTTTTTCCTATTTCTCTGCCTTCCCTACAATTCCCTCATGTACACAAGCTTTATTTCTATATTATTTTTGTTTTTTTAACCATCATATTTTTCCTTTCCCTTCTGTACTTTCCCCTACTTCCCCTTTCCTTGGTCCTTTTGAACATTTTTTTCCTATTTCACATTACCTGCCATATTGTAAGCAGCCCGGGTCCTTCTTTCTCAGTACCGTATCTGTGCCCTTCTCCCCTGCCACACTCTTCCTTTTCATTTTCTTCCATGCTGCCAGCATACTGTAAACTCTGAGTTATAGCACAAGTGTTGCTGCCTTTTCCAACCACATATAAAACATTCTTTTCTAAAGAATTAGGAATTCCTCCAGCTGTATGTCTGAAGAGCTCTAAGCTCCTATTGTCATGTACTACAGACATTTGTTATACTTTCCTATGAGAGAATAAGTATCTTGAAGGGGGAAAAAGCCATCTTTTCTATGTGAATGTCTCACTACAGCTCAGGAGGTGAGAATACATTACAAAGAAGCTCTCAGATTCTAAAGCCAGATGACCGGGGTGAACCTCAGCATAAAACCTTCTCAGCCAGTAAATGAGTCCTAGCATTGTATGTTATATATTGTGAAATAGAAAATGCTCAATGTAAAATAAGGTGAAAGGGGACATTGTTGAGATTGTAACAAAAAAGTAAGGAAACAAATTTTATATATATGGGGGGTGGTAGGGTGGGTGGGGCTATGGGAAAAAGTGAGAATTAAGTTGTGTCTTATACTGGTACAAATCCCCATTATGGAGTGCAATCATGATGTGTATATTTAATGTACCAATAAAGATAATTAAAAAAAAAAAAAAAA
>PVIR01002081.1:0-108572 GCA_004026965.1 Petromus typicus
AGGCTATTTTCCCCTCTCATTCCAGCATCTGTAAGTAGGGTTAAGCCTTTTGAATTTGAGGTAGGAAAAATCCAGGCTGGATGAATGTGAATGCTCCTAAATCGTATCTTAACAACGTGACCCGGGGACAGAAGACTCTGGTGTCTCAGACCACTGGATATCATGGCATAATACAAAAAATTGTTTCACATTGCAATACTTCTCATGTTACTTAAAATACTTTCTGACATTTTAAACTAAACACTTTTATATTCTGCTTATTATTTAAGTATAGAATTTAGAAGCAGGGGATTTGGAATTGGGAGGCTAAACTGACAAATTATATGAAGTCTGAATATCTCATCACTGGGAAAATCAACTCAAATGTAGTTCTTGGAATTAAATTGGACAGTCTAGGCAATACCATGAATACTTAAGGCTTTTATCTAGGAAGCTAATAATAGGTTCATACTGTGAAAGGGACACATAATAAAAAATGCCATTATTAGCAATTGGTTTCATTGCTACTTGTATTTTGGTTCCGTTTCAAATTAATATTTTTAGCTTTTATTTCTAATGATAATGGTTAAAATTAGCATTCTTGAAACTTATAAAATCTTCAACACTATATAAAGACAACTAGTTTCCTAGCCCATTTCTTACATAAAACTCTCTAAATTTAAACAAAAAAGCTATCATTCTGTTTATAACTATTTTATACTAAACAAATATCTAATTTTTAAATTATGATCACCCTTAGTCTCCAGATTTTTGTTATTCCCCCGCCTAGGAAGAGTTTTATATCATATTTTTGCTACACGAAATCATTTACATTTTTGAAGGCCAAGTTTCTTTTCATGTAGATAGTTCTAACTTCCTTGGATTATATTTCTGGTGTCCCTGGTGTTTGATAGTCTTCCCAAGATATGATCATCTTAAAATTTTATGAGTATGTTTTGAGGTCTGCATCTTCCCCTAATACATTAAAAAATATGTTGAGTTAGAAAGAATCTCACACATATCCCTATGGTAACTTCACTTACTGTAACTCACTAATTCAACAAAGATTTCTATAAAATGTATTCAGCTCACGCCAACAAATGTTTATGAGGGGCCTATGTAGAAAGAAGACTTGAAGTAAAGATTGGGATCAGCTCCATTCCCTGGGTTCCATGATTTCACATGTTCATTACCCACATGAAACCATTTACATCTCAGAACTTTCCTCTAACTTTTGCTTAGTGCAAAGTTGAGCACTTATTTGTTTAACTCTGCATAGCTTACTATTAATTTCTCACATGTAGGGATTATGGGTAGAGGCTGTGCATTTGTGCTCTTTTTTATTATTTGTACATTATCTTGTAATTGAGGAAGCAAGTGAATCTAAATTCAAAAGACATTAGAGAGATTACTTAGCATGATACTGCAAAGTCCTGGACAGGATGTAATTGTTCAAACAATTACAGTGATCCAAGTGAATTGGCAAAACACCCAGTAAGCAACAGTAAGCATCTTCTACTATTTTATGCTGCCTTGGTAAATTACATGTTTTCTTTTCTTTGACATTAAGCTCCTTAAAGACTAAGTGTATATTTTGTGCTGATCCTGTTATACTTTAAGAATTAAATATGAATCAATGATACTTACAATTGATAATACTGAATACTAGATAACATTTGTATGAATTCGGTTTTTGGATATATGGGGGAAATTAGTGAGAATCCACCACAAATTCTTACTTCAGCCATGAGTTCTGAGACTGGCGATCTGGGTGTCCTGTACATCCAAATGCAGCCATCTGACTAATTCTCAATTGTCCGATGGAAATAAGGTCTGTTACTTGAATGTAAGGCTATTAAACAGTAAACCAATGCCTATGAATTCTTTTTCCTTTTCCTTTCATATGTGAAAGACTCCAGAATCTAAGAGACATGATGGATTCTGAAAAAAAGAAGAACCCAAGATCTGAAAATTGTATATGAGAACAGACACTTGTGATGAATCATACTTCCACCATTAAATGAGTTAATACATTAGTTTTATGATATTATGACAAAATACTCAAGGAAATCAACTCAAAAGAAGTAAAGTTTACAAGGAGCAGAGCTTTGGTGGTTTTAATTTATATTCTGCTGATCCTATTGCTTCAAGAACTATGACAATGCGGTACAACATGCTTGGACCATGTGGCAGACAGAGCTGCTTATCTCATGATGACCAAAAAGTTAAATAGGAAGAGGCTGAGAACTCTTTACACTCTTCAAGGGCACATCCCAATTACCTAACTTCTCCAACTAGACCCTACATCTTTTTGGTTTATTTATTTATTTATTAGTTTTTTGAGACAGGATCTCCCTTTGTAATTCAGGCTGGTCCTAAACTCAGCCTCGAACTCAGCAATCCTCCTGCCTCTGCCTCCCAAGTGCTGGGATTACAGGCATGAGCCACTACACCAAGCAGTGTGGTATGTGGTACTGATTGCTGGTAGATGTGAGTCACTACACCTGATATTGCTGTATTGATTACCAGGACCTGGAATCTTGTGCTTGCAAAGCAGGTGCTAGAACCACTGAGCTAAATCCCTGGCCCTAGATGCCACATTTTAAAGCTTCTACTATCTCCCAGTAATGCCATGGGTGAGGGCCAAGCTTTTAATGCAACAGTTTTAGGGAAATATTTAACCAAGCCATGAAACCAAGAATAAACTATAAACTTTTGCTCTATTAAGTCACTCGCTTGAGACAGTAACTAAAATTATCCAGACATAGAGGTCATTGTAGAAGCCCTTAAGGTTAAAGGATTTGACAGGGGCACATTAGAGGTGTTGGACTGTGCACACTAATGGAGTTCAATCACTTACACTTTTGTGAATAACTTTTCATTCTGGTTTCCTGTCTCTTTCTGATTGATTTTGTCAGGGACAAATTCTCCTTTATTTAAAAATATCTCAAAGACATCAGCTCCTGAAAGGTATTGCCTGATGTAATCAGAAGAATGAAAAAGCTCTGGAAAAGAACGTAAGAAAGTGGATGCAGTAATGCCGCTAATGCTGCCCTGCATCAGCACTTCTGTCCTTAACCAGAGGGAGACTGTACCGCCTCTCCCCTCCATCTAGCCAAGAAAGAGTAATTTTAAAATCAACGAATGAGAAAGGAGAAGAAATGTATCACTGTTGGGCTAAATAATTTGAACTGGTGAGCTATCCTCTTGGACTCACTCATCCTCGAAGATGGTTACCACAGTCTTTACCAGTACCTTAAATAGTAAGATCATGATTTTAGAAATACTTTGGATCTCTAAGGCATCGGAGTTGAGTAACCACCTCCTCCAGCTCTCAGCCTAGTTTTCATGAAAATGACATAAACTGTGGTGTCAAGGTGTCAAGATTGATGTTTTAATTTCTACGGTAGTGAATTAATATCGGTTATCCCGACAAAATATCCAACTATACAAAGTACAAAGAAGGGGGCTGTTTTGGAGGGGGATACAAATAAGGTTTGAAGATTTTATATATTTCTTAATCAGCTAGGGCGAGAAAATGGAAGAAGCAACTTTTTGTAAGATGAAGACACCATTATCGAATTCCAATGACCTTTAACAGAAAAGCGTCTGAGGGTCACATCCTGTTAAGAATGGCACTTCCGGCCGGGGGCGGGGGGAGGATGAACTGAGTTTTTCATGAAAACCAAAACAAGTTAAAAAGCATCAGCACCCCAACTGCAGCCCGAGATAGAACTACTGGCAATAAGAATCAAACCTCGGTAGTGCGCTGTAGGGAAACGATGAGAGTTTGGAGGGCTAAGCCATAATTTGATCAGTCTACTGCAGATCGAGCATACCTAACCTAAAAAACCTGAAATCCAAATTGCTCCAAATCTGAAACTTGAGCACCAACATGATGTACATGGAAAAGCTGGCATATTTTACATTTAATATTAACAATACTTAACCAGTAAAGTCTATACACATATTTGTAAATCTGAAAACTTTAAGGACATGAAAGATTCCTGGTTCCAAATATTTTGGGGAAGGATTACCCAACCATAATTTGACTTATGGCAGCTATAAGTGAATTTCTACTTTCTTTTCCTCCTCGTCTCAGTTTCCTTTTATAAAATAGTTATAATAATATCTGCCTTGCTCATCTTCTACTAACATAGGGAAGATGAAATTATATAATTCAGGATGAAGCCCAGTTTAGACTCTGAGGTGCTCTAAGATATGGCATATTGTTGTGTTGCTTAGACCTTTCAACTTGCCACCCTCATTAACCAAACTGAGGGAATTTAATTGTGAATAAATATTTCCAATTTTTTTAAAAAAAAGAAGATTGCAGCTACATCTTATTGATCAAATTAATAACTGCCTAAAGCACAGAATATTTTACTTAGTAGATTTCTAAGGATGTTTTTAAACTTTCCACTCTATCTTGAAGTATTTCCTTTACCTTTGTAAGGCTAGATATTACTAGGCTCCTCAGCTCAAAGAATTTAAGTATGTTCATGTGCTAGTTGAAAACGAAGAGGTTTTAAAGCCACAATCTTCAGCTTCAGCTTCTTTCCTGAATCTCAACATCTCTCAGATGCTACAGTGACCTCAGTGTATTATATATCTTTTCAGTCACCAATTTAGCTTTTTCTCATGTCATGTGCACAAGTATAAGATGTATACTATTATCTTCTATCTCTGAAAAGTAAGATAAATACCATCTTCAATCCTACTTCTCTCCCCATGCCATGTTCCTCTTTGCCTTCCTTGAAAACATTATCAGTATTTGTCCTAATTTCTTCCTCACTAGTCTCTTAGAACTTTCAGACTGTTTTTTATCAGTACCACTCATGACCTTCACGTCACAAAATACCTGTTTTTACCTTAACAAAGTAACCAATACACAAACATAAAGTTGATCAAATGCAATGATGGATATTAAAATGATTCCAGGGCCGGGGACTTAGCTCAGGGGTTCTGGCACCTGTATAGCAAGTGCGAGTACCAGGATTCAATCCCTGGTAAGCACATACAACATTATTGGGCTTGGAGATTCATACCCACCAGGAATCAGAACCACATACCACATTGCTGGGTATGGTGGTTCACGCCTATAATCCCAGCACTTGGGAGGTAGAGGCAGGAGGATTGCTATGCATTCAAGGCTGAGCTCAGAGTCAGACTGACCTACAAAAGTGAGATGCTGTCTCAAAAAAAAAAAAAAAAGATTCCACACCTTCAGGATTGTATAGTTATTTCTAACCAAGAATTTTATGCTCAAATAATTTTAAACAATCAATATGCAAGTAAAGACATTTTAAAGCTCTTGTAGTCTTAAAAATGTGCTCACTAGTTATTTTTCTACAAGCTACAAAACAGAATAAGGCCTAACTGAGAGAATGAATCATGAATCAAAAAGACATGGGCCCACTAATGAAGAACTCTGCACAGGAGAAGTGAAAGAGAATTCCTAGATGATCCTACAGAAAAGGCCCAGATGAAAGTTGTCTTAGACAGTTTCTCGTGGCTGGCATACAATACCTGACACTTGCAATTGTGATGAACAGATTTACTCTGGCTCACACTCTGTAGAGGTTCCCACCCATAGCTGGCCAGCCCCAACGCAGGGAAGTGTGGCAGAAGAGCAGGGCAGAGGTGGGTTGATCGTGGCATGGCAGCAGGAAGCACGAAGATCAAGGGAGGAAGGAGGGGTAGACTCTTCCAGGCCAGGCCTCCCGGGGACCCACCTCCTCTGATCCAGCTCCACCCCTCAGCTCACTGATGCACTGCTGAGCACCAGTCGCATTGCCGTAGTCCAGTCACTTTTCAGAGGCCCTAACCATGTATGCATGGGGCTTCCACACTGTAACAGCTGAGCAGGGTTCAGGGAACAGAAGGAAGCCTGAGCACACTAAGAAGAATTCTGTAATCCTACAGCAAATCTTAGGGAATGAATAGTTAAAGGTACGTAAGAAACTAAACAATAGAAATTACCAGGCTATTATTATATGTAGATAAATTCTAAGGTGCTAGATATATACAGGGGCTATGTGGAACACACTGTAATTCCTTTTCTGTAGGAGGCTGAAGCAGAAGGATCTAGAGGTTGAACACAGCTTGGGCAATTTATTAACTCATTAAAGCCCTGTTTCAAAGTAGGAAATAAAAAAGAGCTGGGTCTGTAGCTCAATAGAAAGCCATTGATTCAATTCCTGGTATCATATATATATATATATATATATATATATATATATATATATATATATATATATATATACATACACATATATATGATGTGGGTAAGGTTTATGACTAACTCCATACTCTTTGTACAAAGAAAAAAGCAGATAATATACAAAATTCAAAAGTTAATAAAAGGCTCTATAAATTTTTAGAAGTACAGAGCTAAATGTTAGAAAAAATAGTTAAAATTGGGGAAAATGACTGCTTCTGTTGAATTACTAAGGGAACAGGGATTATCAGCCTATTTATTATAAACCTGGAAGAAATTCTGAATTTTCATATAACACATAGATTACTTTTATGAAATTATTTAGTTCAGAAAATAATAAATGGACACACAAACCTATATGTATATATTAATAAAACAATATACATTCAAGATTCTTTATTACATCATAAAATAATATATTCTAAAAAAGTATGACCATATTTATATATTTGAAGCTGTAAAACCACAGAAAAATATATCCTTAACTAGTTACAAAAATACCTCTTTTTAGAAGCAATAGCTGGAATTCTGTCAATTGATTTTTAGAATCAAGAGAAAATTGAGCCAATCTGAATATCATCTATTACAAGACTGGCAATGTGAGTCTGGTTTCCATAATTACCGCATAAATAAGTAAAGGGAATTTTAAGTAGGGCAATGACAATCATTTGGTTATAAGAAGTTCCCATTGATATTTCACTTTTGTGACTAAATTAGCATATTTTACTTTTCTAAACCATCACACATCCCAGAGTACACTAGGAAAGAAATCCTAAGTCCTAAGTTTCCTAGTTACATATCTTGATTCATGATATTTCTATATTTAAAAATATTTCTTATCCCTTTTTGATAGAAGATATTTAATCATTATATAAAGATCCTTTCTACTTGTTTATATATTTTTCAAGATGGACAAGTTTCTTCACGTCACAATTTGACTTTAGTCATAATTTCTATTATTAAGAAAATAAATGAGCAGCATGCCACATGCCCAGCTTAGTGTTTGGGAAACAACTGGCACTTAATTTTTTTTTAAAGTGTGATTATTATTTTAAGCATTTCTGAATGGGTAATAACAAAAACTATTCCAGTGAAGAGAATATGCTACTGTACATTATATATTTTTTTTTAAATTTTAAATCTTTATTGGTACATTATGAATACAGATCATCATTGCATTCAGCATTAAGAGTTTTCACCAGAACATGACATGACTTGATTCTCATTTTCCCCCTTTCCTCCCGCCCTATAACCCCCCCATATATGTAATCTTTGTTACCTTTTTTCCTTACTACTGTCACATTCTTTTTCCCCTCATTATTTACCCCTACAACCTATTTTCTTTCAAATGTTTTCTATTTCACAATATCAACTACACATACTACAACTCATTCAAAACTTCATTTTCTCATACCAGAAAAAAGATACAATATTTATACATCTGTGACCTATTTATTTCACTTATGAGGATGTTCTCAAGGACATACATCCATTTGAGTATGACTGACTCAATCTAATCTTTTTAATGGCAGAGTAATACTCCATTCTATAAAAGAACCACATCTTCTTTATACATTAGATATCTTAAAATTCTTTTTTTCAAATGTTCATGCGATTTTTATATAGAATTACATAATCAATTATTAGCTTAGTCAAAATTCTTTTTAAAAAACTGTGAAAGTAGGTAAGAAACAAAGGAAGGAATGAAGGAGAAAAACAAAGAAGAAAGAAAAGGGAAAAAGAAAGCTTCTACATTGTAAATGAATGCAGTTTTCAAAACAATATTTTTGCTCACTTCTAAATAGCATAAACATTGTGAGCTGAGCTGTAGTCACCACATAGCCAATAGTAAGGCAGACACACGCTGGGGCTACAATTGCTGCAGGAGCATCTTAGTTGCCATCTGGCTTGTAGACCTGATGAATTCTGCCCTATTTGTAGCTGAAGACCTGCCAATTCTTGAGTCCCAGAAAAAAATGGAAGTATATAAAAGAAAGGGAACCAGAGATGTATGGTTTTCAAATAGCTGCCAGTCATTGACAGTTCTTAAAATTCTGCTCAGAACTGCAACTACTTGAAATGTATGTGTGATTGTCATGAAGATAAATCTATTCAATTTGACATAAAATAGAATTAACTCAGAAATTATGTGCCTCTGTCCCTTTAAAATAAAAACAATTTTCACTAATTTCTTAAAGTTTATTCACAATTTATGAAGTGCTTCTTCACATGTACACTAATTATAGCTAGTTTGAAAAAATATTGTATATCTACAAATGGATTAAATTTATTTAAAATAATCAGAAAAATTGCTTTTAAGTATTAACTAAGATCTCTTAAATGCAAGCTTATCATTAGATTTTTTAGTAATCTTCAAACAAGCAGTTAGTGTCTTTTCTTGGCAACGAATCTTGCAACTTTTATTTCTGGGCTCAGCTGCATTCTTCTGCATTTTACAATATTCCCCAAAACTCTATTCACAGCCTTACTCATTTAAGAAGCTACTAACACATCTGCATTTATTTTATTATTGTTATTACATATGACAGTGCTCTGTGTTACATTTGACTGTTATAGCCTGCAATTTTCCCCCTCAGATTTTATTTGTCTAAGCATGTCATCTGTAATGCATGCGAGGTTTGTATCTCTTAGGTACTATTCTTTTTCCTAGCTTAAAGATCTTATATCTTTTACAGTGCTAGATTATTGCTATTTTAACATGTTGAGTTTGTTGTTCTACACTAGTATTTAGTGACCATTTTTTCTTTGTAAGTGGTTTCAAAGATAGTATATTTGTCTTCTGAAAAAGAACAAACTCAATTCTCTAATGCAGTTCCCTTGCCAGCTCAACATATCCTGAGGCGGCTCTGGCAAAGAGTGTGAGAGATCAGTATTGATATTCTGTGGCATTCAGATGGTGGAGCTTCCAACAGGAGGAAGAACATTTAGAAAATCTGACCATGTGGCAGCTAATTACACTATTATAAACTAAATTTACAACAGGTGACTTGTAGGCTATAAATTGACAACAAGCACTCACGCTTTTCT
Organism: Petromus typicus; assembly: GCA_004026965.1. Taxonomy (NCBI): domain Eukaryota; kingdom Metazoa; phylum Chordata; class Mammalia; order Rodentia; family Petromuridae; genus Petromus; species Petromus typicus. The sequence continues at coordinate 9,248 of PVIR01002081.1, forward strand.
CCTGCTATTTTTTTATAAATTGACAGGAAAACTCTTTATATGGCACACGAATGCAGAAATCTTGGACATACTGCATGAATTTTTTAATCCTGCATACTACTTCTGGGTACTTGTTTTTGTTTTCATTATTTTCTTACAACTCGTATTCAGTGTATTTCTGACGTTCTATGATTTTTAAGTGGAGATTTATTCAATTTATTTAAAAACAACTCAAGTAGAGATTGTAAATACTAACACAATACTAACGACTTCCAGAGCTTCTTGTAAAGGAACATTCTATTCTTCTAAGTGTCAGATGTGAAAGTGGCTAACTGTTCTTTAAATCTGAAGTCTCTTTGCATATTTTTGCCTTTTAAAACTTATTGATTGTCTAGGGAAATGTGTGCTTTCTATTCAGACACAGCCCGTGTGTCATGCCCAGCAGTGGAAATTTCCTGGTGCACATTACAAGCCATTGTTTGCCATCTTGGCTAGACAATCCTGCTTCATTTATTGGAGGGACATTTCTGCTGCATTGTCAATAGCAGGAGAAGATTGGAATATTATGTAAAAGTTGTCAAATGTTCAGGATTATTAGGCACACTGAATGTTCTGTAAGATGTCAGGCATATCAGTGCTAGTGAAAAAGGTTTAATGGAAGGTTCACCATCATTTGACTGTAGCACTTTTATGCTAAAATCTTATAGTAGCATAGTCAAAATTTTATATAGACAGGTCTATGTATAATAAGATGTCTTGACTGGGTTATCTGCTTACTCTTATTAATGTTAGAATAAGAGCATTTTAAAATTTTTTAAAGGCCAAATCTGTTTTATTGTCTCTCAGAAATAAAAATGCACTCCCTTTATTTTCCAGTTCATATAATCCCAGTACATCAAAGTGATCTGTTTAGATTTGGGGAACCAGTTTTTTAAAGCCACAGTAAATTTAATAAAAACTTTTTCATCATGGTATCCATTACGAAAAGCACAGCTCCCAAACAAGACTAGGATGGTTCATTCTGAAATGTATTTACTTTTTAAGTTGTCAATATTTTATTATACTATTAAAGGGTAAGTGCTCTTTTTGTATAGTATGAATGCAACGGGTTTGACCAGACAAACAGATACCAGCAGTTCCCAAATATTTAAAGTAATAAATTGCATTTTTGAGATATTTCAAGGTTAACGTCTCATTGGTGACTAATGTTGAGCTATTGCTGTAGCAATACCTTCACACCTCTTGAAGCAGGTGTAGTGCCTTCCCACTTCTTCGAAAAGAAATGAACCAGAAGATGGGTTTACCTCTGTAAAAAGTCTCCATGATGAGTTCTACCTTTGACGTGCCAAGAACTCACCATATCTTTTCTTCCTGTCTGCCAGCCCTGCCCTCTTCTCTCCGTCCTCCCATTTACTCATGTGCATTGTTCTCCCCATGATCCCTGACTGTCGGGGCTCTGGACATTTACTGTGTCACAGGAAACACGCAAGATTCAGTCCTGGTAGTTTTAGAAGTGAGACTTTCACAGTAATGAAAAATCTTGCACATCTGCACCTCTTTCATTTCAAGTTTAGTTTACATAATAGTATGGAGAGAAAAATAAGTTGAGTCAAGGGCTCCTTGCTGGCTTACAACTCAGATCTTGTATTTTAAAGTTTATTCCTCATTGCAATCAGCAGCTTTGTGTTCCCACATGAATTAAGAAGTCGGTCTGGCTCCAGCAGGGACCTTGCTAAAGAGGAAGGAAAGCTCAGCCAGCATGGGAAATTTGGAACATATTTTAAATTTTCAAATATGTATTTTAAATGCTCAACATTTCAGCTATACAAACAAAACTAGTAGCAACCATCTTTCCAAAACTAGCAATTATTTTACATTTTATTTATTTATTTATTTACTTATATTCTAAAATCATTAAGAGGGAGTTTTTAGACATCTGGAGTCCACTCCTCCATACTGAAGCATGGCCTTAAAGAGGTAGTGATGGCTTTGCTGGTAGCAAAGGAGAGCAGGAGAAATGCTTACGGAGCATGAATACAGTTTAGCTGACATGTCACAGTGGGGCACTCTCTGCCTCAGTCAGAGAGGAGAGGGCCCAGAAGAGGTGGGGATAGAATAATGTGGCCATGTAATTTATCACCCAATTGCCTTTCCCACCATTTCCTTTCCATTCTTCGTCTTGGCTGTGTATTTTCTAATAAGTATTTCACTAATTTTATTTTAGAAAGTAAGGGGTTGAAATTGGGTATTTTTCCCACATTTCATTGTTTTGTGTTTATTAAATTTATGCTTTGGTTGATATACAGAACATAAAAGGTCATACATGTTAATATTTCAATATGCTGCCTATTAAACATTGCATGACATTTAAACAAGGGTAAAGTATATTTATGTTGGAGCTGGGGATTTAGGTTAGTGGTTCCAGCACCCTCCAGATCATGAGTTCAACCCCTGGTAACCACATACCACAATGCCAGATGTGGTGACTCACGCCTGTAATCCCAGGAGAGGCAGGACTGCTGTGAGTTTGAGGCTTACCTGGGCTACATAGTGAGCTTACCTCCAACGTGAACTACAAAGAAAGACCCTGCCCTACCATATATATATCCTCAAATATTTAGTTTTTCCTTATGATGAAACATTTCAAAGTTTATTTAGCATTTTGAGATATCCAGTATATAATTATTGCATGATCGCCCTACTGTGCCATTGGCAAAACTTCTGACTGTAAATTAGTGGCTATTGATCAATGCTTTGACGTCATCCTTGAGCTCTGCTTTCCCTATCCTTTAGTACCCACCGTTCTACTCTCAACCTCTATGAAAACATACTTTACTTTAAATGTAAGAGTCATTTATTATTAAAACAATGATGTGGAGAGAGCACTAGTGTGGCAGCAGGGAGGTTTTCCTTTGTCTTCTTGTCTGAGACAAGGAGAGACCTGAGCTCTTTGGTCCTCTGCCGTCTCCTGTGGGACATGGTCCGTTGAAGACCTCGAGGTCTTGTCCTGCACCTAAGCTCTGTGCTGAATGGTTGCATAAACCCACTGAGGCCAGGAATTGACACAGAGTTCAAGCACTACTATTTAGTATTTGAACAGTTAAATCTCATATCTCTTTAAGCACACAACAATCCTATATAATTTTGCTGTGATATTGCACTAATTTCTTCATTAATCCTCAATAAATAAATACTGATAAATCAGTACACTCCAAAAGCTGAACTTTATATTAATTCTAGAAGTCCATTTTTCCCTCTACATCAGAAAATTTCCTTCCTCCCTTTTGGAAAATTATAATTATTAAAACTTCAGGAAAATGCTCAGTTCTCCTTTCTTTGGATATGGTTGAAGAAAAATTCATTTTTTAACTTTCAGTGTGAAAATTAATGAACTGATAGTGAGCGACTTAGAAGCACATCAAAGAAGTCCGATGCGCCAATTGTCCTGACTTCAGGAGTGTTCTGATGTAGCTGCTCCATCAGAAGGACCGGCCACTGTTGGTGATTTTTGCTCTCCACACAGCTGTCTTCTATTTGTCCTGGATTGGTGTCAGATGTGATCATAAAAGTAAATCTGACCTTTGAGCTAAAAAGTTTCAGTGTTCTTTGCTAGCCTCAGAGCTGTGTGGGTCTTTTAAAAGTGTCTGTAGAATTTTTTTTTTTTTTTTCCCTTCACTATCTGCTACCCAAGGCCCTCCTGGAGCTCTGGGAACTGATTGGCCCTCGGACCGCTGGTGGTGATTTCTCCATGTCAGCCTTGTAAAATGGGAAAGAAATGACAGCAGACAGTTCGCCGGGGCTCTGAAAGGGCCAAGATCAGAAAAAAAAATCCTTCACATTTGTGCCCACTTAGTTCAGCAGGACAGAAACCGGACCTTCATGATAGCACCAAAGAAATGTGTTAGTGTCCACGTGAAGAAAGTAGCACTGGGAGGGGGATTTTCAATGAGTTAGTAAAGCGTCTATCCAATTTTCTTTTCTGAGCTTCAATTTTCTTCTCTTGGGTCTTCAGAGATCTTCGTTCGAAGTATTTTCCAGTGCTCCTTAACTAGCACTACACAAGAAGACGTGGACATCTTCCATCTCTTTCCCCACTAAAGTTAAACACAGGAAGGAATCAACTTTGTCCTCAGTATGAAACTCCTTTTTGAATCTGTTTTCTTGTCTTAAATCTTATGAAAAATTCAGAAGTCAATCTTTGAAATTATGTCGTCTAGAAGTAAAAATTAATAAAGAGTTGCCATATGTCTCCTCAGTGACACTCGGAAGTCACAGAAGGTCTCGCTATAAGGTGTAATTAAAATACACATGAGTGATTGTTTCAAAAACTTACCAGAGTAAAAGATAGATTTTTGTTACTCCCTTCAAAATGCCCCTTTTCACTTGCGACCGGCTTGTCCCATGCTCTTGCCACTTGCTTAAGCAGTTCTGAAAGTCTTCTTTCCTGAGTGTCTTTATGAAATATGATAAAAAAATTCAGTGGATCTTCCTGGTAAGTGCCACTTAATGGAAACAAACTCTTGTAAAAACATTATGGGGCCCTTACCTACCTTGTTAGTACACCTGGCATCATATAACTACTGGCTCTTTCCAAAGTGAAAAATCAGTATGAAATGTAAATGACAGGAAGCATTTCAAGATATCGAGGTTGCCATGGTAGCACAACTAAGGATATTCACAAGGGAAGACTTCCAGAACTGCTTCAGAAAGTGTTGGGAATGATAAGGCAATTGTGTTCAAAGACAGGGAATATTTTGAAGGGAGTTAATGACAATGTGTCTTTTACCATGATGGATTTTTAAAAGTTTATATATCAATTGTATTTCTCCATCATACCTGATACGAAAAAGGCTCCCTTTCTGGGTCCTCCTCATGCCAGATCAGACTGCTGCTACTGTTGCTGCTGCTGCTGGCACTCACAGAGCCCTGCATGCCAGAAACTGTTTTAAGGCCCTTAACTTATTTAACGTTCCTGGCAGTATATTGTACCTGCAAATTCCCATTTTACAGATAAGAAAACTGAGGTACAGAAAAGTTGAATGACTTCTTCAAATTTACACAGCAAGTAGAACTGGAATATGGCAGTTTTTGCTGTTACGTACTACATTCAGCTTTCATCTGCACATCATTTTTCTTTCATTTGAATGATGTAAAGCTAGCACTTGATTGAGCATCTGAAAACTACAAAGAGTCCAAGGAATGATTCCCTGGGATCTGATCATTTAAAATAAGACTTAGAACATTATTCACAGACTATTAGAGTTAGGGCAACTGGTCAACCTGGTGCGTTTGAACAAGTCCTGGCTTGTCTACTATCTCAAGCCTTACCATTCTCCAAAGCACACTGATTCACATAATAAATTCTCTAACCACCCTCAATGGAAATAAAAATTATGGTTTGAAGAATTAAGTAAGTTGCTGTTTTCACCATTGGAGTTACTTTTTCTAGAAAAGGAAACTTTCTGTACTTTAGCAAATTTCCATTTCTGAATTCTAGTTCAGAACCAGACATACTTCTCCACATGAAATGGGCATATTCTGACAGGAAGTCAGGAATTGCGGTAGTAGGTTATTTTGGGGAATCAGATGCTTTATTTTCCTGGATTTTGATGTAATGAAGCTAGCTAAAGACGTTGAGGCCTGCTTCCTTGTTAGGTCTTCTTTTTTTTTTGAGACAGGATCTTGCTTTGTAATTCAGGCTGGCCCTGAGCTCAGCCTCAAACTCATATCAGAGCAATCCTCCTGCCTCTGCCTCCTGAGAGCTGGGATTACAGGCGAAAGCCACTGCATCTGGTACTGGTGGTATGCGGTACTGATTGCTGCTGGGCATGAGTCTTCCGGTTACCTAGGGATGGAACCTGGGCCCTTGCACTTGCAAGACAGGTATCAGAACCACTGAGCTAAATCCCTGGCTCCATTGGGTCTTCTTTTTAAGAGAAGGATCAGTTGTCCAACACAGTGGAAGAAGTATCTCCATGACAAAGAACAGAGCTGGCTCCAGGATGAGTGAGGGAAGAGCTGCCTCAAGAGCAGATGCCAAACTTGAAATATAGAAGAAATTGGGGAAAAAAAAGAAACTTGAAATCTCCTGTGAATGATTTGCATTCCGTGCAAAATGCAAGAAGTTTAGCACCACCCCCAAGCAAGTTGATCATTATCATGATCATGCTAGTGATAAATAGTAGCTAAGGAAGGATTAGAACTTTCAGTGCCTTTTAAGGAAGTGAATGCCAGAATGAGAGAAAAGGGAGAGAGTCACAGAAGATACAGGAGAGAAAACCACTGCAAGGTAATGTGTCACTGTGCTGTCCGGGCACTGACTCAGGCTGTGCCGAGACAGACTCTATGGGAAAGCCAGGGCTCGGAGCAGTCCACCGGAGCAAATTTATCTGGGCATTGTTCTAATATTTGCCCCATGATTCTCGTCTTCTCTCTGTTTGAGGACTGTATTACTCGTTCCTTTTGGAAGCCCATGGATGTGGGGAGTTTCACCTACTCCAGAATCAGTCAAAGGAGCCAAGTCTCCAGGCTAAGTACCTAGGGCAGGCACCATGATCTGTGAGCCACAGGAAGTCTATGATCTTGATCAGATGAAGTGGACAACCATGCGAGGTCTAGAAGACAAATGAGGATGAAAGAATAGGACCAAGTGTTTTAGGTCTGCCAGATACTACCACATTCTCTGCAGATTCTTACTTATCTCACACTGCATAGTGTTTTCTTACATATTTGCACTTCTTATAGTTCTGTAAGTTTAAAAGAGCATTGAATTTGATTAACTTGTAGTCATGATATATCTTTTTTCAAAAAAAATTGAGTTCATTGGTACATTTTAAGTACACATCATGATCACATAATTTACTGAGAATTTGCACATATACGATATATGTTGATTCTTATTTTTTCCATTCCCCTGCCTTCCTTCTTTTCCATTCCTCCGCCTCCCCTGTATAACTAAGTTTTGTTTCCACTTTTTCCTTCTTTCCTTCTTACCTTTTTCTTTTGCTTATTTGCTAGCCCCCACCATTGCCCTTCTCCTTTGAATATTTTATTCCTATTTCACAATACCTAGTACATTCTGGACCTTAATTACACTTTCAGTTTCTCATTAGAGAAGTGATACGGTATTTACACATGTGTATCTTGTTTATTTTACTTATAAGTATCATGCAACATATTGAACATAGTTATACAAAGTTCATGAAAGTTTATATTATGAAAGAGTAAAGATATATATCTTTCTCAAATTCAGAACTCCAACCTCCAAAGTGAAATATCTAAATCTTATGATGTTGACCATACACTCTGTCATCCAAAGTCCACAGCTACAGCAACACCCACCAGTCTTCCACAATTCCTGTGATGACTGAGTTACATTAAAAACAATCAGTCATGGTTTCTGAAAAGTCAAACTAAGCTCTCAGTTTAGACTCAAACTACGTCTGAGGCCTAAAAGTAGGCTTCTCTGTCATGCTCTACTAATAAATCACCTGCCTTCTTTCAATTTAATGACAGATAGTACTTGAAAGTTTTGTGCTAATTATAACAACTGTTACTTTTTAAATGAATTAACTGTTTTAAACTAAATTTATACTATTTTTCAGGCTAGATAAGTATTCTTTGAAAAAAATAAACAAAAGTTAAACTGTTTGCCCAGAGACAGAAAGGCAGAGATGAAGGCTGTATTAATCAGTATCTTTTTTAGGAAAAGCAAATGCTGACCAACAGATGAAGATGAATGCAACACATGATTGTACCTGATACTTATTACCGTACTTCAGAGACAATCCACACAAATACTTTTGAGGAATGATATGTTTAAGATGTGATCATGACAAGGCTGGAGAAAACTATGCAAAGAAATGGATCTAAAGGAAAACTGGCCCACGTGGAGGGAAAAATGTATAAAATACGAAGCAAAAAATCATTGGAATTATAATTTATGCTTCATGAAACATCTTAAAGTAAAAGCCCACGATGTCATTTTGTAGTTTTTCTATGTAAACATAGAATTTTTAAATTACCCTTTATAATTACAGGGAACAAATACCGACCTATGGACAAACTACTAGGTTTGTTTGACAACCTGGATATCCAAGGTAGAATTTGAAAGTAAATACTTGCTACATATCTGAAATGATACCTCCATTTACATATACTTATTTCAGAAATTTATATACAATGACACAATATTAACAACATTAAGATAAAGACAAAATAAAGACAAATCTTTGCTGTGGGAAATATATTCACAAGCAGTAGCTGCTTCCTGGAATGCATTTTATATTAAACGAAGTTTTAAGGAAAGTGATGACAAGCGTTCTGTTATCACATATGCACTTGTGTTTTGTGTATACCCAGGAATATGCTTTTGTTTTCTATTCTGAGATAAATGTCTTCCCACGTGATGCCTCACACTGGGGAAGGAAGTATGTGTGGTAAGGTCTCAGCAACCTCCACGCTCCAGGTTTTGTTTTCAGTGCACATTAATTCATGTTATTTGACAAAAAAACCTGAAGTGTCCAAGATCTTCGTTTTTTTCTTCTTTCTGTAAAACAAAATATCCACTGGCAAATGAATGAACTCCAAGTTTGGGCAAAGTTTTCTGGAGTTTTAGACTATTCGCATGTAGTCACAGTGACACTTTGTGTCACTGCTGGGGAATGCACTCTAGTATGTCTGTATGAGCAAACACCACAACACGTGGTGCTGGGAATATTGTTATGGCCGCCATCCTTGGGAGAGCCAGGGCAGAACATGAGAAACAGAGAGACTCAAAATGAAATGTATAAACTCAGGCTGACTAGAGCAATATAAAATGATACAGTCATAGCATATGACCAATATCCTTCCAAATTCGCTAACATTCTTTGGGTTTTGTTGTTGTTGTTGTTGTTTGTTTGTTTTTTTGGTTTTTTTTGAGACAGGGTCTCTCTTTGTGGTTCAGGCTGGCCCTGAGCTCAGCCTCAAACTCACATCACAATCCTCCTGCCTCTGCCTCCCGAGTGCTGGGATTACAGGCGTGAGCTACCACGCCTGGCACTGTGGTATGTGGTGCTGATTGCTGCTGGGCGTGAGTCTCCACGCCCAGTATGGTATGTGGTTACTGGGGAATCGAACCCGGGTCCTTGCGCTTGCAAGACAGGTGCCGGAACCACTGAGCTAACTCCCCGGCCCTAACATTCTTTGTTGTATATTGTCCAAGAGCATACACTTTACTTTTAGTTGACTCACCTAAAAGTCTTTGCATTTAAAAATATCTATTCTATGCCATTTATTATCTGTTTCTTATTTGTTTTCAAAGATTGACTTTTTCTCTGCAGTGATACAATTCTACTTATATCTTATGAAATAAATGGTAATAAATTTCAACAGCTACTAGTGAACAAGAGAGTCATTAAAACTCAGCTATCCAAAAATGCATTTATGCAACATCTGGTTAAGGACATTTACATTATAATATGAAAATATTTCATTCTAGGACTGCATATTATAAACAGTACATAATATTTAGAGAAAAATTAAACCAAATAATAAATTGGAAATTATATTGTATTTATATTAAAGTAGTTCAAAAGTAAACTTCAAAAGCTTTCCTCAGTTAATTAAACTTTGATTTTATTACAAATCATTAAGTAATACAGACTTTTCCCAAGAATTTATATATATTTTAGGAAAAGAGAAATAGTGTGATGTTTTTTCAGCAGATGGTGCTACCTTCATATGGTGGACCATGGAGGACATGGTACAACTCAGAAAACCCACTCCACTGCCTGTTCCTGGAGAAAAAAATTAAAGTGCGTATGTGGGAATTTCAGGACTAACATTGCCCCAGCAGCAGTTCATTGTGCTAATGAATGTCTGGAAGACGATGGCCACAAATCTGAGCATTTCTAGGAACTGGAGAGGCCCAAAGTAACCTGCTTTGATCTCCAATGTCTCAGTAAGTTTAACATTAAAATACTTAGCACAAAGTTCTCCTTTCCTGAGGTGTGTCCACATTTTTGGTGGACTCTGTGTATCTAGACACAAAACACTGATGTAATCTTTATTGAGAATACAGCACATGCACTGCCTGAGCCAGAAGCCAAAGACTCAAGATCACCTGGGCTATCAGAAGCATTGCTTTGATTCCAAGCATTGCAAAATGGCTTTTCAGAGATAAAGAATAGCTTTAGAGGGTTAACAGTATTTAGATATCACCATTTTGAGTTCATTAAAACAATTATGATTCTTTAGTTTATCTTTATAAATACATTTATTAAAAAAACAGATCATATAATTTAGAAAATGTATCCCAAACCTAACTACTAAGAAGGAATATGTTTTAGTTACTTTCTCATTGCTTGAGGAAAATACCTAACACAAATTAAAGAAAGAGGTGTTTTTTTTCTTTTAGCTTACAAGGCATAGAGGTTTTAGTCTCTAGTTGGCTGGCTCTGAAGTAGAGTGGCAGAGTAGAGAGCTGAGGCAAAAGGAGAAAGAGTTCCTGGCATCACATCCAGAAAGCAGAGCAATGAAGGGAAGAGGGATACCAGTACACAGCCTTCCAGACCACACCCACGGTAACCCACCTCTTCCTGCTGGGCTTCACCTCCCAGCAGCACACCAGCTACAGACACAATTGGACTATCCAGCGTCACACGCTGTGGTCTGGTATCTCCCATCTATGATCTGGTCACCTTCCCAAACCCACCTAGGAGCACGTAAGATTTTGGTGGTGAGAGTCATCTAGATATGAGATATGACAGGAAGAACGAAGACTTAACACACAGCCAGGTCAAAAATCTTTTCCAAAACACAAAAGGTGTGTTCTTAATATGTTTAAAAGATCTGAGTTAAGGAGGTTGTGGACAGCTAATGTTTTATAAACTGCATCTGGTCTCACCAATGAATTAACTTCAACCTGGAAAAATCTAGGTGGAGCCCCTAAATTTGTCAGTTTCCAGTGTTAGGCATCATAGAGTCACTATAACTTCCCCCCCAAAAAATATCTATGAAAATATCTTCTTTCATATCAAGTAATCATTAAACATAAAAATATGAAACAAATATAAGTTAATGAAACAAACTCTAGGTGCAAAACATAGTCACTAGAAGTTTAACTATGTCTTCTTAAACTCAGCAAATTGCAGCTTCATGCTGAGAAACACAACATTTAGGGAAGTCTTACTATCACCGGTTTCAAATGTTACATGTAGTGCATCAAATCAGTTCTGCCAACAGTTACCTCAGGCAGCAGAAGAAACGGGATCTCGTCCCAGGAAAGTTATCTAACTACTATCAATGGCAAATTTAGTCATTTAAATTTTATTCTGCATGTTATTGCACAAATTTAATTTATATTTGGAGTCACTGAAATGTCACAAAATTGCTAAAATTTGTAAGAAAGAGAGAAATTTTGCCAATGATAAAAATTCTAAAATTTTCCAGTTTTCTGAGAGCAAGAAGAAAAGTGAAAATGATAAATTTGTTATAAAATGTTATTGATGGCTGGTGAGGGAAGAAAGCACTAAAAAAATGGTATGCAGACAAAGATGAACACAACATGACTGTGACAAACACCAGTATTGTCTTCCACCTCCTCCACTATTGAGTACCACCACAGATGAACCAGCGAGTACTGTGCGCTGTTCAGATATGATCTCAAGGGAACATTATAATAATTAGGTAAGCAAGGTGCTTTATCCTTTATTTGCTGAAAGGGAAATTGAGATTTGGAGAGACTAAGTAGTTTTTTCTATTGCGTGGAAATGGAAAAGTTGTTATTTAAAGTAGTATATTTTTCTCACAAGTCTATGATCTACCTTTGAATATCCGAAAAAAAGAAAATCCTTGAGATCACAAATAAGAGCTGAATTATACACTCATATGAATTATTCTTAATTCTATTCAATCTGATATGGTTAAAAAGAGACAATATGATTTAAGTGGGGAATCGAACTTCAGTTTCGGTCATTCTGTAAGTATTTGTATGTCGTTAGATTCCTTCTAGCTCAGTTTCCCCACCTGCAAAGTTAGTTATGTCAACAGGTGCTTATGGATTGAACTCTTTCATGAAAGGTCCTATTTCCTATGTCATGAGAAACCTAGAAACAAATCAGATACCACTCTACATTAAAGTGGCTTTTGAAATACTGGTGACTTCATAATTATTTGAAGAGTTTAATGGACAAAATAAACCTTTCATAGCATCCAAGAAATCTAGACATCAAAGCCCAGCTTGAAGAATATTTGTTATGTGCTTAAAATCAGCCTTCTATTTCTTAATATAATAGTTAAATATCAAATGAGATAGATATTATTACTCTATCTTATAGATAGGGCAATTAAACAGCACAATGTTTATGGCAACATGAATTGTTAGAAGTTTGAAAAAATTACAGTATATTATAAGAATAATTAAGGAAGATGTCAGGAATTGTGGATGACTTATGGATATCTGCTTTTCCCCACAAGATCAACTACTAGGATTATTGTGGACATCTGTCCTGATCTTCTGGATCAACTACTGGGGGGTAAGATAGATGGCCCCAAAAATCTCTTTGAAAACACTAGTTCTCTATTTTTAAAGAATTAAATTAATATATGAAGAATTTATCTTGACAGAAGTATAGAGGCCTGTTACATAAAGAAGAACTATTGCAAAAATTCTGAAAGAATTGCTGGAAAACCCTGAGAAGACTGAAGTGAGCTGAATTTGAAGACTCAGTTTAAAAATTGGTCAGTTTAATTTCAGACATTGGGCGGGTGGAAAACGTGAAGTGGAAAGGGAGTGAAGTTCCTTATGAAAATTTTCAAAGACGTAAACCTACTTAAATACAAATGCTTTGTGAAGTCTTGGTTTCAATACATTTTCCATGTAGCCTGATCAAAAGAGTCAGACTATCTAAACTTGCTTTGTAAGGATACATTCTCATGAACAGAGGCATGAGATCATCGCAGCCGAACTTATGACTCCATGATTCCAAGTGACAGATGATCAGGTGGACTAAGCGTGACTTTGGCACACTCTTTCTTCATGCTTTCAGTGTGTTCACTGCACCTGATCAGAGGAAGATGAATTTCTCTGGGCTCAGAGATACCGGGTGGATGTCCCTGTCTTTTGGAAATGAGTTCAGTCCGAACCACAAAGCAGAATTTGGAATTCTGGAATAATTCAGACTTCAGTACCAGCATCTTTTCAGCCTGTGATGGTAACAATTAATTTAAGCTAAATTCAGTGTGGTATGCAATTCAATCACATTAGACCAATGGCAAGATTTAGAAAACGTAGTTATGTTTATATTAGCATATGCTCTCCTACCCGTGCAGTGGCAGGGAACCTAACTGATATGTGAAAGTGCTTTGGATAAAATAGGTGTGCAGGAGAGGCGACTGGGAGGGGTGCAGGGGACATAATTCAAGGCAGTCACTTCTCTGGCTGACATTCCCTGCTCTCTACACCTTCGGAGCCAGAGATTCCAATCTTCACAGATGTGATGAATTGTCATTTTCCACATGTGGGATTTAGTTTTCTCCTTCTTGTCCCATCATCTTTGCAAATCTGCTTGCCTCCTAGCAGGGATCTGAGGGTTAATCATTTATTTAGTGTGTAGAAAAGTACTTTGAGCATCTCAGAAGAAATATCTTATATAGAAGATAAATAATACAACAATAACAAGCTAGTGAACTGTAGTTAGTGTGCATCTTTCATTTCAAGTCCTTCATGGACCGTATCCATTCTGCAACCATGGGCGGGCAAGGTGAATTACTGAAGTAAAACACACACATTATTTCTGGCTCCCAAAATAAGTACAATGGATAACAACAGAAAAGGATAAACTGAAATGTAAGAATTCCTTATGACAAGTGTTATCAACATTTGATTTATAAAAAAAATGAGAAACTCCTAACCTTTTATTATTCAAGAAGACCTTTCCAGGTTTTCACAGCGGATTGGTGCTGCAGGGGCGAGATGTTCAGGATCTGTTTCTGCTTTATGAGTCCTGCCCTCTCCTACTCTATTTTTGAATGCATTAGTGACCCACTCTTAAAAGACAAAATATAAGCTCCTTTCTCCTTCAATGGATCTAAAACAGATATCAGTATGTAATTATAAATGTAAACTTATAGGCAAAGAAGATATTTGCATCCTACACAGCCTACCCATATAAACCTGAGAACTGTCCTCTTCTTATCACACAGTTGTGAACATTACTTCCCTCCATCTTTCTGAGCAGAAAAGCTGGTTATTGAGGCCTATAATCATACAAAGTGGACAGAACTTCTTGTGGAGGCCAATCCGATATGAACTAATATCAGTGTCGAGCTTAGGAGAGTCCTACATCCACTGACAGCTGTCTTCTGATTCCCCAGAGCCAAAGCTGTGACTCACCAGGTCAATTCATAGGGCAGAAAACTGGTACAAACAGAGCTGCTACTCATCACCCTTTTGCTGGAGGGGCCTCTGTGAAGCTGTAAGTAGTGAGAGAAGATCATTCATCTTCTTGGAGGTCTTAGTTCAATTTTCCAGCCTTAATTCACAGCCACTGGACAAGTGGCTTTTTGATAGAAAGACAAGAAAGAGAAAAAAGGAAAGGTGATTTTTGGAACATAATCAGTTTTAGAAAGTGACTAGAAGGCCTTGTTCTCTAGAGTTTGTCTGGCTATAACGAGGCTCTCATGCTGAGGGTGGACACAGGACAAGTGTGAGGACTCCAGAGCGGTGAGAACCCCGAGATCAGGGAGATAAGTTTCATTCCAAATGTCCCATCTCTTTACTCTACATTAGTAAATGCTGCCTCATTGCATCTATAATGGCATTTTCTAAGTTTTTAATGAACTCAGTCCATACATTGTAACACCTTTCTCTGACCTCCTGTTCCGTTGGAGAAGCCAGGAAGCCAGCAACCAGGGAACAAAAGAGTGACCCATTTCCAGAGTCCCTGGAACTGGAGCCATCTGTACCAGTTGGTCCTCACCACTGTCCAGTCATTGTGTAACTAGGCAGGCTGTTCAGGGACAGGAAGCTGGTGAGCCAAATGGTAGCAGCGAAGAGCTCCTCTGCGGGAGGGCTCTGAAAGCCAGCAGGAGCTGGTGGGGAGAGGTGGACAGGGCTGAGGGGAGACTGCTATGGCCAGGCCTGGTTTGATGATTCGATGACAGAGAGAGGGAGGAGAGAGGTGGACCTTGTCTCCTTCTGTGCCCAGGAAGGTGATGTTGCATGTCCTCTAGGAACCAGAAAAGAAACATCTCCTCCATTCCCATTGTCCATAGCAGACGATCCACCTTTGTCAGCAGTATTTGCCCATCCAACATGGCGGAGCTGGGGTGCGCGCTGTAGTTGGCTTTTCCAGGCCTAGAACTCTTGCTATCCTCCTCCTGTAACCTCCCACTTTCTCAGACCTGTTTTTTTCTACGTGCTCTGGTCATCCACAAAAATCATTGGATCTGATTCCCTCCCAAGACATAAAATTATTAATTTTACCCTTCCTTCTTAGAGAGAGAAGATAGCAGCTCACCGTTCAATAGATTAAGTAAATGTGTATTTGAGGTGGGGGGTTATAACATTTGTCAGTTGGAGAAATCAATAATCCAAATATTAGCAGGACTCATATCCTCTTAATAGCCTCGTGTTCAATACTCCTTGCTCCAGAAAAACTTTCATTTCCTTTGGTAAGAAATCTCTATGTGTAAGGAATATAGATCCTATGCCTAAGGCCAAGACTATATGATTCTCTAGTCTAAATAGTTTGTAACTGTATAAAATAAACTATTTAATTCTCATTATTGGAAAATATTGATTATTAATAGGGCTGTCAACATTTTATCATCAAATATGGTTGCTTATTTGCTCATTTCATCATTTAAAAGACTGTATTATGAGTAAGCAATTATAATATTTCAATACAATGTATTATTTAACTTTTCACTCATATGCATTTTAGTATAATATCAAGACTAGAGTCTCCAGGAAACATATATCAAAACTGCATTAACATTTAGAAGGAAAACACTTATTTTTGGTTCTCTGCCTGCTGTCTTTCAATCCCTGGACCAACTGAATGAATGAGTATGTGAAATCAGACTGCATAAGCTCTAAGGATAGTTCTAATAAAATTGGTCGTTAGTTTGCTTTAACTTACTGTCAGCAGTTTGAGCTTTCTGTAGAGTATAGTGGACCCCTGGTTTAATGAATCCCTGGTTTTTGCATGACATTTCATAATTACCAAAGTGCTTTCATAGAACTCTATGATTAGGTAGATTAGACATCTAAGTAAACATTTATAAACACACCCATTTTACAGCTGAAGAAACTGAGGTTCTGAGAGGAAAGGACAGGTGGACTACACAAAAAGTAGATGTTGCCTGCCCTAAATTATTTTGAACATCATTCAGATAGCCTTCTCTTCCTTCTTCCATTTTCACTTCCTCTATCTTCTCCTCACCCCTTTTCTTCTTTTTTCTCAGTAATGAGCACTGTTTGAAATAACTATTTTTGTCATTATTGTAAAATAAAGAACTTTTTCACATCTTGACCTAGTTACATCCTGGATTTCACTCATTGCTAGCTCTTGTCCTGTCCTCTGCCTGGTCTTTCTTCTCTCTAAATGACACGACTCCAATCAGCTAGGACTTCAGTTGCTGTTGCTCTTTCCCCAGTGAGGCCTGAGCATTCTGGCCATAAATCTGAAACTAAGTTTAAGGAACAATGATAATATGGTAGATTTCTTTACCAGAACTAATAGGCATTCCCAGGCAATTCCTTCCATATTTTTGCACAGCGTATACTGTTCATAAATAATGTCAGAAGTGGGCCTTCGCTCCTTTTGGAAGGTGGTCATTTAATGTAAGTAAATCCACATTAAATATTGAAGATCAGAGAAAAAAAAAGCAGCCTCTTCAAAGAGGTCACATTTAAGTGAAGGAAAAAAAAAAAAAAAAACAATGTAGGGGAGGAGGCCAGGCTGGTGCTGGGCGGCACAGAGTTAATGGCTTATAGAGAGCATATACATGTTTTTTAAAGATGTTTTATTGCTTACAAAAGGAAGTAGTCTTGAGAGACTGGCTACATAAACTGGCTCTAGCCAGCTGCGGCTGTCGGACTAGGAAAGATCCTGTTCAATTAGTGTTGTAAAATGAAATACTTCGTAGAGGAAATAAACACGATGTGAGCTAAGATTCATGCTTTCAAATATACGCAAGGTTTGAATTTTTAATTAGGGCTGCTAATTACAGTCATCAGAAAGCAGAACAGAATAGATTTTACCTTACATTTAGCAGACAAGCCTTCAACCCCAGTGTATTTTTCAATTTCATTAATATTTTATGAAAATGGCCCTTGCAGCTTCAGCCTATTCCAGTCTCCCACAAAACTGCCCCACATTATGGATGCCAATGCCTTTAAGCCATGTACATTAGTGAGATGACTAAATGCAAAGCAGCGTCTTGTCAACCATTGCATCAATTGATTCTATTAGATAGTGTAAAAACAGTTGGGTGTGAGTTATAATCTCACTGACACTAATGATGAAGCAAGACACTGGCTGAGAACAGCCATCAGCTATATGCCAGAAATTAATGGTTCTAATATTTTTGAACAAATTAACCTTAATGAACTGGTCTTGCAAATACTATATTATCTGCAGATAAGTCAGTTAGTAGGACAACACTGTCCCAAACACATGTGATAACCATAAATATGGAAACTGAACAAATACAAAATCTATGTGTAGGTGCTTTATATATTTACCCATCTCCAGTGCCTTTTGGACTTAATATAGAGTCAGCTATTCCTACTCACTTCTCCAATTACAATGTAATTGATAGTGATTAAATATTTGCTGAAATTGTTGATAATATATTACAACTGTGAGTAAAACATTCCCCTCAAGTTAGGAGAATAGCTGTTAAAAATAAAATTATATATTTAATATTTGAAAGACTTTCCTAAAATTAGAGTGGATCTTTTTGTACAATCATCACTTTTTCTGTGATTCTGAAGATATCTTCTTTCTTTTGTACTTGATTATCTTTTTGATTAGGCTTAGATCTCTCTGAATAGTTTTCACAAAATAAGTCATGCGCACAGTATTCCTTGGGATAAAGCATGAGTTTGCCCTGTATGAAAACATTGGGAAACTGAATCCTGATGGTATTGTTTTGAAAAGTAAAATAAAGTTATAACAATTTTGTTGATAGTTGCTGCAAAATGCTACAAAGTCTATGCAATTACTTTTTTAAAAAACTGATTCTCATATTCTCTATCATTCTTAGTGTGTTTAAGTTACCTGCAATTTATTTGAAAGGTAACACAGTGGACTACGCCACTTAACACACCCTACTATGAACTCAGTTATAACCCCGTGGCATTTTCATTGGCATTTAACCAGTGGTTCTGCTTAGGTCATTTCTTGTTCTTCCTTCACCCAGTGCTACCTGAGTTTTCAGATTTCCTCCCAAATACTGCAATTGCAGAACACATTTTTTATGACAAAAGAACTCTCATTTTTGTTTTTGTTGATATTGTTTAGTCCTCACTCAAATCTGTGGTCCCAAACCCTAGAAACCCATTCACAAATACCGCCCCAAACCCAAAAGGCTAATTTCAAGAAGAGGCAACAACAGGAAGGCACTTGCCAAGAACGGTTTGTTGGCTTAGCTTTGACTTGCTTTCCTGGGAAGGAAGAAAACAGAATTTTCAATGTGAACTGTCAGCACTTGTTATGACAGAAGCTCACTAGCGAGGAGGGTTCCACAGCCTCCTTCCATTGGCAGAGAAAAGCAAAGAAACCTTCCAAACAGAATTCTTTCAAGCTTCCTCTACAACTCCACTTAAATAATTTACTTTTTTTTTCTCACACTATTCTTTTTAAAGTTGGTTGACACGTGCGTTGACAAGCATGCTTTACTGCACAAGATGACTTGTGTATTTGGAAAGGGAAAAAAACATCACAAAATTCCTCCAGCCCTCAGCACAAGAGAACTACCATACTATATTTACTTGGGGAAATACCGTTAACCTGTACTCTGTCTCAGCCAAGGAGACTAAATATACATTCACATAAGCAAAATAGCTGGTTCTATGAGAAAGGTTGTTTACAAGTTTAAAAACCATTCCAGTGGATGTACATCTAATTTCGAAAATTCAAGCTGGTCATAGAGCTGTTTTATTAAGGTAGAGAGACTATAAGTCTGGGCATTAGAATATACTACATTAAGTTATTTAATCCAAGAAAACTCAGTTTTAAAATTCATCCTTTTAAAGTTCTGATGGTAACTGGGAATGTCATGGATGAGTAAAACGATGTGGAAATAATGACTTAAGTGTAGCTACTGGTTCCTAGAGCTCTAGCTTCACACTTCAATATTTATGATGATGCTCAGTGACTAAACCAGAAGATGGAAAA
Organism: Petromus typicus; assembly: GCA_004026965.1. Lineage (NCBI taxonomy): Eukaryota > Metazoa > Chordata > Mammalia > Rodentia > Petromuridae > Petromus > Petromus typicus. Next base: position 28,618 of record PVIR01002081.1, read on the forward strand.
ACAACAGGCTATTTGGTCATTCATATGCATTTAGATTATAAATGGAACGATTGACCTATACTTTCCACCCATCTTCAAAAATGCTTCTCTATTTATCCAAGTGTAAAAGGATTAAAATCAACTTCTTTACATAGGTGAACAATTTATGAATTGATTAAAGTAAGATTGTGTTTTATGAATCATAATAAAATATTCTTCCAATAAACAATTATTTTTTGCCCTCGAGACCTGTAATATTTTTATGTAATGGCTTTAACAATGGTCCATATGATTCTACCTGTTATGCAATTTTGAATTATACAGAATATGTTTTATACAATGACATGCTATTTAACATATCTTTAAATTTCTCCTTTATAAATCTTTCTCCTTTTCATCCTTTATAAATCTTGTCAGTTGGTCCAAGGTGAAAAGAATACCTGACATAGAAGGTGCTATTTGGCTATAGGTGTTTGACATCAATCATTTCTATCTACAAAGTCTTCATTATTGGATGGAAACATACTACTTTATTATCAGACTTTACATCTAGATTTGCACAGTTGTCTAGAATTAATTGCTCTAAAATGAACTCCTAACTTATAATAAAAATGTACATATTTTAAGATTATAGTAAATAATGGACTTAAGTAACCCCAATTTTTCCTAATAGCCTATAAAGCATTTTATATTTATAGCAACAGATTTGCTGTCAGTGAATATTTTGGAATGTAGGAACAAATAATTAGTGAACAATTTTTGATTTGCTGGAAATCCAAATAAAACATACTTTAAATACAGGTGATTCAGAATTTGACATATGCTGGTACTCAGCATTTCATTTGCCCAACAATATACACTTCAAAAAACGTAAAACTTTGGTGATTTATAATCTCCACTTATGCAATAAACTTAGAGATAATTTTATAGGCATTTTAATATTCCTTCAGTTTCTCATACATTCACCCATTCTGTTTTCTATTCCTGTAGCATAGGAATATCTGGCCATCTGACTCTACGTGTCTCTTGAGAAGCTGAACTGTGACCAGTCTTGAATGGAGATGTGCTCTCACTGAAAAAATAAACACTAGAATTTCCATTAATGCAAACTTTAAACACTAAATGTTGAAATGAGAATTTTGGATTACTGTGTTGAACACAATGTTATTAAAATTAATTGTACCTTCTTCCTTTTTATATGTAACTACTAGGAAATATAAATTACATATGTGACTCACACTCTTTTCTATTGGACAGTACTAAATTTCAGCCTAATAAATTATGGGATTCTAAGATGAAAATGACAGAGATCTAGCATTCAAGGTGCTCACATTAGTGGTTACATAAAAGGTCTGAAGTAAAACTTCCAACACTTTATTTTCCACTGGATTGACACCCAAAGTTAAATATCTTTTTTATTACTCTTTCTATTAATTCAGTGTTTGCAATATGTAAAAGCCGTTGAGCACTTGAATTGTACTATAAAATGTCTGTTTTTCTCAGACTACCTAGCACTAGGTTTGGATCATTTGATCAAGTTAGCTTGGCACGTTAAACTTAGGGAAGAGCCTTAGTCACCTTCAGGAGAGACTGAGCCTGCTGCCAGAGTCTGAGAATGAGTAAGGAAAGCTTCTTTCCTGTCAGTCATCACCTGCTTTGCTTAGGATAAGGTATCCTTGGTTGTCAGGACAAAAGCTCTTCCCATTTGAAGATATGACTTTGACCTCAGTTTACAAGAAGTAAAATGTGCCATGTTTGGAAAAGACACATCAGAGGGAGAGCTCTTGCTCCATGAAAGCAACAGCATCTCAGTCATATCTTATGGTGGCATTACTGGACCACAGTTATTCTTTTCCCAAATGATCAATGGCAGTTTAGCTTCATTAACAGGTTTATTTCTATCATGGCCAAATGCTTTTCTTCTTCATACAACAAAAGATTCCAATCATTACAAGCATATCTTTTCTTCTTGCATATCTTTCTCAGGATAGTTTTATTAAATTCATTTAATTCATGCTCATCCATGTATAAAACTTAATTTGAAAGAGGGGTAAAAGGGACTTTTGACATCCAACAATGGTATTTTCAAAACTGTTGTGCCTGGGTGGGGGAGGAGTTTGTGATTCCCAGTCAGTAAGTCTGGTTAGGATGGACAAAGGCACTCACTCACTCAGTGTTCCACCCTGTGGCCTGCGATCCCTGTGTACCTTCTCACTGGATAGTGGTGGAGGTTGACTGACAAGTATGACACAGGCCAAGGGGCCAGCTCTCTGGGATGGCTCTGTAAATACAGTTTTTCACTTTTGGTGGGGTTAGATACCTCACGGCTCTCCCAAGCATTACAGAATTGTTTCTATTCTTACATATGCCCCCTTCACAACTGATTCAGATCTTCCAAACACAAGGTTGCTGACTGCAAACACTTTGTTCAACTAGTCAATTGAAATATTTACTTTCTGTAAACACTGGATTTAAAACACTAATATTATACTGCAGTAAGGTGTATACTTGGGTCTACGGTTATACTGCAGATAGTCAGTTTTCTCATGTTCCTGGCATATGACTACCTTACTATGCTTTGTTTTCCACAAATGTAATTATTAAACTGATTGTTATAACATCCAGAAGAAGAACAAATATCAAGTCTACATTTGATGTTTTCTCTTTTAGTTCTTGCAATAATACACTATTTACTCTAGGTAAATAAAAACTTTTTTAGTGAATTCACTCTTTTTGAATTTTATCACACTGTTGGTATGATGGTATTCCATTGCTCAGCCTGTTTTTTTAAATCTAAATGTTCTGATGTTAATTGTCTAAAATGTGAAGATATTATATCTCCATTGCACTGTTACCTTACAGCAAAGAATTATCAAGATATCTACCTTAAAAAAAAAAACAGAAAAACACAATATTAGTTTGAAAATTTAGTTAAAATATTCAAAAGCCCTTTTGAGTAGCTGTGATATTTTGAGGGAAAAATTGTCTTAGGGAAACTGATCACCTAGAAATTTTACAGTTGATTTCAAATCAAAGCCAATTTTTGATTGAAGATCATTTTGGTCAAAGAAAAAATAAAAGTAAAGAAAAAATTGTAAAGAAAAAAGTAAAAGTTTCTTATATATGTATAAAAAATGTACAAGTTGCATGAAAGTCACATATGATGACATCTTGGACATATTTTACCATTTCAGTAAGCCTACATTTGTAGAAGAGTGCTGTAGTGGTTTGAACAATTAGTGAAATATGAAGCCAGTTAGGTAAGGTTTAAAATTACTGTGTAAAACGCCATACTATTTAGGTAGATAACAGAAACAAAATTCTAATAACTTAATTATAACTATATTAAAACTTAATTAGAAAAATAATTTAAATAGTTAATCACTTGAATTCTCAAGCACTTGGTATTGTTGTCAGTGGATACATTAAGAATGAATCACTAATATTTTCTGTTAATACATGGTTAATTAATGATTAAGCAGTATTTTACTATTCACTCATTAATGATTTATTATAGTTACTTAAACAGTTCCTCAGATCTGAGTCCCTCAAATACACATTTTTTTTTTTTTTTAGGTTTTTTGAGACAGGGTCTCACTCTGTAGTTCAGGCTGACCCTGAGCTCAGCCTCAAACTCACATCACAGCAATCCTCCTGCCTCTGCCTCCCGAGTGCTGGGATTACAGGTGTGAGCCACCACACCCAGCACTGTGGTATGTGGTACTGATTGCTGCTGGGCGTGAGTCTCCATGCCCAATATTGTATGTGGTTACCGAGGATCGAACCCAGGTCCTTGCGCTTGCAAGACAGGCACCGGAACCACTGAGCTAAATCCCCGGCCCTCAGATACTCATCTTAAGATTACTTCCTTCTACTACATTGGTTAGTACTTTTGCATTGTACTACTCTGATCTTTTAAGTACTAATATCAAATGTCTTAACAACACGGTCAGTAAGAGTTACTCCACTGACTTGTTTAATGTTTGTATAATGTTTCTATCTGAGTTGAGTTGGATATGAAAACAAGCATATGTGTTTTTATATTAGTTCACCTTTGCTTCCCTCCTTATGGATCAGAGCCTCTACAGTACAAGTGGAGAAGGGACTATGGAACAATGAACCAACCAACCCAACTAGTTACCCATCTTTTATCAAATTCCTCTTCTTTTTCTCTCTCTCCACTTTTGTTGGGGGAAGAATCCAGCCAGGGCCTTGTGCCTAATAAGCAACAACTCTACCACATAGCTGACCCATTCCATGGCCATCTGAAACTCCCCTTCCTATTCTGATACCTTACCTATCTTCAGATGGATCCTAACTCTGCCTGAGACTAACAAACTCTGTAGGTTCATCTCTGTAGGAGATGCTTTCTCTTGGTGGCCAGTTATGGAATTGCAGAATCCCAGCTCAAGACCCAGGTAGAGGTAATCAGTATATTTGCAGGTTTTCTGGTGGTAAGAGGGATCTTGGACCCCTCATTGTACATGCAGTTTTTTTGGAAATGGCCCAGGCCATGAGATGGAACAACAGTCGAGCGTGTACTTGTTGGGAACTGATTCTTTATCACAAATGTGCTTGTCATTGCTTCTGGATTTGCTTTGAGTCTCCCAGAATCCAGTTATATCTTCTGATATGTGTCTGACAACCAGATTGAGGTATTTTTCTCCCATTTTGGGAAACTACATGGAAATAGCTTCTGGGGTGTGACACTGCAATCTTCATGTGTGTCTTTATGTATCTATTTGTCCTTATCAGGGGAGTCTGTGGCTGCTAGGAGACTGTGTCTAGTTGGTATAGAAATGACAGTAATGCTCTGAATAAGATTTTTCTTTTAGAAAACAATGACAGGCATGTGATGTAGGTAAACCAACTAAAATTAACTCTTTTCTCCTCCACATTTTAAAAAATAGACCTTTAACGTATAGACTGTCAGGAGAAAAATATTTGTTTTGCCTCAGTTGGGAAAACACAGAGAAATCTATGTCTCTCTACTGTAAGTGTTAGATGTACAGACAGGTCTTGGCAGATGATGCCTGTATTCCCACACTGTGAACAATTTTGCAACTATTTGCTCATATTAATTCTAATTTAATGTCAATTCCAAAAATTAAATTCCAAATTTAAATGTAGAAAGCAGTATGCTATGGAACTGTTTCTGTCCTTCACAGAAATAAAACTGATAGAGATAGAAGATAGAATTGAAGATAGGTGGAGAAAAAGAGGAAAATTGGGTTAAAACTACTAGTTATTGCTGCTTATTAATCCTAATCACAGGCAAGTTTGGGCGTGTTCAGGGTGATGTGACCATACATTTTCAATCACAATTTAAAAGGCTAATCCCAGTTATATATCTGGGTCAAAGATAGCAACCTGGGGCCAGGGATTTAGCTCAGTGGCTCTGGCACCTCCCTTGCAAGGGCAAGGTCCCGAGTTTGATCCTTGGTAACCACATAACACAATACCAGGTGTGGTGGCTCATGCCTATAATCCCAGCAATCAGGAAGCAGAGGCAGGAGGATTGCTGTTAGTATGAGGTTTGCCTGGGCTATATAGTGAGCTCATGGCCAGCCTGAACTACAAAAGTGAGACCCTGTCTCAAAAAAAAGATAGCAACATAAGAATTATAAAGTACTGACATGTAGATTTAATACACTGATTATAAGAATTTTATAATTAATAAGCTAATAAAGAATCTTTCTAGAATTAGTTAGGAAACAATCATATTATCTTTCAATTTGGAGTTAAGAGTTTAAAGTCATTTTGATACCCATCTATTGCCAATGAAGTTAAGTCAGAAGCAACATTTTAGAAATTTATTTGCATTGTGTTAACTGTCAATCTCCTATGGCACAGAAATTAAACTATCTGGAAACTTAATGAAATATATTGAGGATGGAAAAATACTCTAAAACAATGCATATTTTAATGTTATATAAATTGTAGACAGGCTTAAAGGAAAAGGTATTAATCTTTGATACTTTTGGAAAGTAGGTTTAGAAATTTGTGGTTACATTAGTGGTTGTTTCCATTTTCTATCCTATACCTAAGTGTAGAGAAAAGGTAGCCGTTCAGCAGTTTCCTGGGACAACAAGTTAAGCAGAACTTCTGCAGAGCCCGTAATGCAGAACTCTTGAATTTCTTTATCAACAGTTCACAGGATGTTCCTGGGACATATTGTTAAGTTTTGTGTTACTGAATCTTGCAAACAAGATCCATAAATAAACACTGAGATAGGAATCAGGAAGAACTGCAAGGCCTGTCCCAGGAACTTTTCCAGCCCCTCTCCTCTGTTTTTACCCATATCCTTTGCTACGTTATATTGGCTCTATAATAAAAGGGCTGTTGGAAGATACTTGGTGGTTCAGTCCTCTGAGGCTGCTCTCCCTGCTGGAATGCATCCCTGAGTGCCTGTTTCCTTCTGCAACCCCAGACTTACATCGGACTTACACCAACAACTGAGTTGTAAAATCAGTGCTCATTCATTTACTCATTCACCACTCACTGATTTTTGGGGGGTACCTACTATGTTAGTGGCACTGCACTGAGCAAGAACAAACAACCAGTTTAGAAATCGAACAGCCTTGTGAGTACTCGATAATACATGTTCCCTGGCTAATGACATATGTCTCAGCAACAATAAATCAGTCAGTAAATAAATCAGTTCCTCTGCAAAATACTAGAAGCCATATGTCTCTTTGTTTTTACTCTTGTTCCACAGTGATCTATAATGAACCTGATAAGAATAAGTATAGATATTGATGAGTCCTGCAATCAAAGCAACCTTTTGTGCTTATACCTTCCGTTGTCTTGGAGCAAGTCAAGGATAACTCCTCCTACAGTAAGTTCAAGGAAGTGAAGTTCTACGTGGTTCCAGAACAGAAATGAACTAGTGTCCGGAAGTGGGTGGGATAGGATGACTGCATATCTCTGCTAGGAACAAAGAAATTCTGTCTCTGCTTTCAAATATTCACTGCATTTTCATGTTGTTTCTTACAGAACTACTACATGCTCTGTGGAAGTCCATTTTGGGGGGAAGAAACAACAGTATGACTATCACTGAGGTTAAGTCAGGACCAGGTGACCAGCATGACAAAACAGGAAAGGATAAAACAATATTGTGGCTAAGTCTCTTTTTTTCCTTTAGTTTGAAAGAGTCTTTGTAGCTACACAAGGTATATTTGGGTCACATTATATTTTCACTACTAGGCAGTGCATGTGAATGGAAGAGGTTTAGCACTTAAAGTTGATCCAAATGCATAGGTTTAAAGGTTTTATATAACATTAAGACATTATATATGAAGCACTGAGTGCATATGTTTTTCAAGAAAAAATTCACAGGTTTTGTTATGTTTAAAAGGGCTCTATCTCCCCCAAATTAAGAAATACTCCTTAAACAAGCTCAATGGTAACACAATTGTGTGTGTGTGTGTGTGTGTGTGTACCTTAATTCTGGCATTTCAAGGCTTATTACTGCATTGTTTCCTTCAAGACAATCTGAAAAATTGAGCAAAGATCTGCTGAGGAGAGGAGAAAGCTGGTTTTTTGGGGGTTTTTTGGTTTGCTTGTTTTGTTTTTTATTAGTTTTTTTTGAGCCAGAGTCTCGCTTTGTGGTTCAGGCTGGCCCTGAGCTCAGCCTCAAACAGCAATCCTACTGCCTCTGCCTCCCAAGTGCTGGGATTACAGGCGTGAGCCACCACGCCCACCACTGTGGTATGTGGTACTGGTTACTGCTGGGCGTGAGTCTTCACACCCAGTATGGTATGTGGTTACCGGGGATCAAACCTGGGTCCTTGCGCTTGCAAGACAGGCGCCGGAACCACTGAGCTAACCCCTCGGCCCAAAGAAAGCTGTTTTTGACCACAGAAAGCTGATTCAAGCTCATCTCTGCATTCTGCTCTGCCCCTTGATTTGCAACCATGGCCAGAAAGTGTTTTCTATTGAGATGAAGGAAAGAAAGTTATATTAAAAAAAAAAAAAGAACCTTATTGGCACACTGATAGGCTCTGTAATCTCAAATGTTTTTGACTTTATATGTGTATTTGCTCCAGATCTTTATACAATGCCCTAGGTCTTAGATCAGTTGAAGCTGGGAAGAGTAACAGACTATGAAAAAGTTTCTCTTTTAAAGTGAGAAGAAAATAACTTAAATATTTCTACATCACTCAATTATGGACAATTGGGGTTTGTTCTCTTATTAAGGTATTTGAGTAACCTTATACTTTCTACTTGAAAACTTTGTACAGGAATAGATTATTTTATCCCAAAAGCACCATCTGTCACCTTCCACCTTCCTATGAAAGATAGCAGATGTCTGAAAATGGCAAGCTCTTAGTAGTGAAACTTGAAGGTAATAGTCCTTGTCATGTCTAAATGCATTTTAAGAAAAAAGAAGTTTTTTATGAATAAAAGATGTGGAAAAGTCAGTCATGCAAAGATACCATTTTAAGCATATTATTATTATGATAAATGAAAAATTTCCCATAAGAGCAAGATACTTTGATTATATTTTAAAAGGAAACTTACACACAAATTGATAGGTTCAATCAGTTTAAAATTATATAAATTAAACAGTAATAACAATAGATCCACCCCTTTCCCAATCAGTAAAGTATCTTTTCTTGGACTAGACATGTTAGAATATATTCATTCTGGCAAGGGACTTTGACAGGTTGGTTATGTATATGTTTTCCAGTGAAAAAAGGAAAAGTATATGTATTCCAATCTAAATTATGTCCCTAGATAACATGCTGGAGACAGAATTTATCATATCCATCCATGAAATTTCCATTTAGGATGGTATATATAGGCAAAAAGCTCAAATTACTTGTAGGGACAATATTTTATCATAGGAAGTCCAGATGGAATCTTTTATAGATTCCCAAATGGCATGGCTCACTGTGATGGAATGCTAGGTCCAAATGGTAGATCCTTTTTGAGGTTATAATTTAGAGTAAAACAGATTTATTAATAATCAATGCACTCATATGACCAAGAAACGTTATCAGCTCATCCATGATGGAAAACAACAGCAAACTTAAGCCAAGAATCATTTTATTTTTGTCCTCCTTACTATATGCACTGGGAAAGAACCCCATTGGTCCTTTTTTAGCTAGTAATGTCTAATGCAGGAAGACAGGAATAAGCAGAGTAGAAAGCACCTGTCAGCTCTATTTCCCATTCCCCTTGATTAGCATGAAACATTAATAGGGCTTTCAGAAATTCTGGCCTGAAATGGGCTTTGCCGGAGAACGTGTCTGTCTTTACTGCACAAAAGCCACTGTCATTAAAAAAGGGCAGATAAGTAAAGAAGACTCTTGAAATTTATACCTTTTTTCATACAATGACAAATTATTTTAATAATGGGAATCACACACACGGCCATTTGTATAATGTTTCCCATAAAATTTTCCCCATTAAATTTGCTCCTTTACTTGACTCATCTCTTTTTTAAAAAAAGAATGACACACACAAAATGATACATCATGCTTACTTATAAAGAATTGAAAATGAACATACCATAATGGGTTAACATACATTTTAATAAAATTTTCATTGTTGTGCATTTCGCCTTTCGATAGTGAAAACCAAGGATGTGCCAGTAACCTCAGGCAATGCCTAAGGATAAAGCAAATCACATGGTGGTGAACTATTTTCACCTATTTATTTTCTACAGAAAAAAATCTTTATAAATACCAAAAAGATGTACACCTTTCCAAAAATTATAACTGGTTTTAATACTCCTTTGCACTTTCATATAAAAAGTAAAATCAAAGAATGTTTTGAGATTGCTAGAATGTTTTAAGGCTTTTATATGGTTAATTTTTATTGAAGGCAAGTGTCAGGTTGATTCTGGTTTTCCATACTGGCAACAAAAATCGAAATACAATTGAGTAAGTAATAAGAATATGAATCTCAAAATAGAGCCTTCCCAGCCCCTTAAAAAACCTACCAAATTGACAATTTGATGCTAAGTTTTCAGATGTAGAAACTTTTCATTTGACTTGAGTGCTTGTTATATGATGTAGTCAGTTAGTTTAAAAAGAAATGTGCATGCTACGAAACCTGTCCTTACGGACAGCACATCAGCTGGCACACTTGGTATCCTGGTGTATGATTTCCTAAGAGGGCAAACACAGCAGAGAATTGCCCCAGGTAAAACAAGGTGTCTACCAGAATTATATTAAAAAGCAGCACTTTGTGGAAAATCATGCTATTTGTCCCACTCTCCCCTTTTGGCTGTCGGAGGGAAGCCGAAATGAAATTCGGGCAACTTAAATGTGTGTCCACTTTCTTTGGGCAATTTTGTGAGCCTGGAACACTGCCAGGATTTTTAGCCAGCCCGGTATGTACTTATGATAAGGAAGTTGAAATAACTGATATTTTGCATGTTTAGTTAAGAAAAACTATTGATGAAAATACTGCAAACACTTTCTGTTCCCATTAAAAAGGAATTTTTACAAAATCAGTTCTCAAAGGAATCCTGGTAATACACTGCTCACAAACAAGAGGAAGCGCTAAATCAAGAAGCTAAGTGCAAGGTACTTAAAAGAACACTAAAAAAGTTAAACCTTATCCCATGAAATGATTCAGCAAGCACCAGTGAGCTGTCTGGTGGTAGTAAACCTATCAACAGTCAACGTACCCTGAAAGGTGGTGTCCACTCCAAAACACTATTTTCTTACCATAAATTTGTAGATTGAATATATGAATTGAAAGCAAGGCAAAAAATACATAACTGATCTGTGTATTCTTTCAAAGTAGTTGAAGGTGTAAGACACATAAAACACCATCTACAAAGGGAGATGCCTCCTTCATTGGCTCTGAGAACTGAGATTGACTTTTGGAATTAGGACCCTAAGGAGGAGCTACTCTCACATCCTGATGACTATCTGGATGACATTACCTGGTGTTGTAATTGTCAGAAAGGAAAATGAAGATTTTTCACAAAGCATTCAACCCTTATCAATCAGCCCTAAAGAGATTGATGAAAACCTTATGTATATGAAATAGTAACATGAAGACAGGCCATGAATAATGGCTGAGGAGCTTCAAATTATTATTATAGCGAGAGCACCATGAGTAGGCACATGCACATCTCCAGCTAAATGCTAATCAATCGGCCTAGAGAAAAATAATCCTTAATTCCAGAACTATTAATGTGGTGCAATAGAATAAAAGGAATAATGCATATTCACTGCCCATGCTGCATTTTCTAGTAAAAATGCGTTGCACTCTGCTAGCTTGTCAATCTTTAATAGAAGCTCATCAATTATTTGTGGGCAGGAGATTGAAACGGCTAATAGCTCAAATATATTCCTCCATCTCATTGCATCAGTAGCTCTAAATGAATGCCTGTATTTTTCCTTAAATTACATTTTTCTTAAATAAAATGAAAATATGTGCTTTATTTTAGCATGCATTTAGCATGGAAACAAACACTTGCTATTGTCTGCTAACTGTAAGGGAGAACATAATATTTTCAAGCAGTGGATGTCCAAAACAGAAAGAAAGTAAGTAACATTTGTGGTTTTAACATTGAAATCATCACAGAAATCCAGCTTAAGTACAATTTCATGAAATAGACACAGCACATACAACGCTCAAAACTTACTTTGCTTCTCCCATCTGACTGACATCATCTGATAGATAACCTGTACTACATGACATATAGAAAAAAATTTGTAGTTGAAATGTAGAGCACTGCCCGTAAAACAGAGTTTACTTGATTCTATCTAATTAAAAATGAAACTTCTCTGACATTAATAGGCAGTAAAGAAAATTATAAGCAGACACAAAAAATTTCAGGCAAAAAAGTTAGCCTACAACTTGAGAGGTTTTGCCAATCACATGCCAAGAATCCACCCTCCCTGACCCCAGTCATGTCTCAGATAGCGGATCCTGGCATTCTTTGCACATCAGAAATACGCCAGCCGAAACCATTCATAAGGGAAATAGGAAAGCAAGTCACATTTGCGCAGACAACAAATGCTCCCAAACCTTGACCCACTCCATGCAACAGTAAGTGAGCCGCGAACCGAGCACCCAGCAACATGAGAACAGTCACTGCAGGTCCTCTGACCTCGTCCCTGTCCTGCCGATGCTCCCTTCCCTGCACACATCCGGATTTTAAACAAATAATCAAAGGAGATTTGCATTCTCATTACAAGCTAGTACCCACACAACAGCACAGAACAGATGACACACTTACTGTAATGTCCCATGAAGCAAAGTTCCCATCTACAGAGAGGCACTGTCTGCATTATTCCACTCCCTGAAAAAGGGTTAACCATTATGAAGAAACATTATGCCAGACATTAGCAGACAGCCTACTTAGAGATTACATTTTTCCATACATGATAAATCCTGGGCAAACCTGTTTTTCTTTTTAAACACCTTGCAGAGTGAAGCCTAGCACTGCATCTAGTTGCCAAAGCACAATCAATATGGAAGGAGCGGTATTTTATGATTGGAGAAGTTGTTGTGTTTTTGGTGGTGAAATTCATTATTTAGTATCTGAACCCTCAGCATTTCAGTATCATTTATTCATAAAGTCCCTTTTTGCCAGGAGGAAATGGATACAGCTGGAGAGAGTGAGAGAGAGAGAGAGAGAGAGAGAGAGAGAGAGAGAGGAAAGCGAGAGGGAGAGGGAGAGGGAGTGAGACGGATTGATGATATTGATCAGGTACCATCTTGAAACAAAGGCTAGGTGCTCTATTTTAGTTGACAACTGTGACACATAAAAAACAAGCAAGAGAGGGGGAAGGCTAGGGCCTTGAACATCACAGACTTTAAAAAACGTTTGAAGAAACCATTATGACAAGCAGGTCTGGGGAAGCTGCTGCAAAAATATATTCAGAAGAGTCATTAAAAAATGATGCTTTGTTTGCCTTGTGAATATGAGGTTTCCAGCTCTCTGCAGTGCCTGCTCCTACAGAGGAAACGAGGAGCTCTGCTCATTGCGGTTCCCTCGCTTTCTTTCTTGGGGGGGCTGGGGGAGGGTGGAGGATGTGGGAAGGGGTGAGGAAGAGAGGACCCAACACCTTCTTTTCCCGAAGTCTTTTTGTGGATCATGATGCCCCAGATTTTCCTCATCACCAGTGGCTTTCAAAAAGGTTGACCATTTTGATATCAGAATTATTTCTCATGCAATAGTTTAATAATTTAAATGCCTTCGAAGGAGTTAGTAGCGTTGCAGCTCACTTGTACAATTCTGGTGTATTATTTGAGCAGCATGCAGTTCCTGGCATCAGATCACAGACCGTATTTTTTTCCTGTCCAATCATCTGCATGGATGCTCATGTGGGGGCTAATTGAAATTAGGCAGAGATTCATCATTTGCTCCATGTGAAAAGAAGGCTGGAGATTGGACTGGTTTTTAAGTCTGGGGGTGGGGGTTCTTCTGCTAGTTTTGTGGGTATTTTTGCAGATATTTGTCCTTATTTTTTCAAAAGAAAATGTCTTGGAAACTCTCTCCAAACCAGCCTAGGAGGACTTTCTTCAGAGTTCAGGGTTTGGGTTTTTTTTTTAATGTGTCATGATAGAAAAGATGATAATAGTACTAATGGCTTTGGGATATTGAACCAATGGAAAGTGCTCCTAGTTCTCTTGTGACTGCCGCCCGTGCTGGGAAGACCAGATGGTGGTTATCAGGAACCCAGACTTGCTCAGCACAGTGTTTACCTTAGCAGTGAGAAGAACAAGTGCAAGTGGGAGAGTTAGGTTAAGAACCACTTTTCAGCTTCTTTCTGAGCATTTGCCAAATTAAAATAACATTGTTATATACAAACCTGTCTTATAAATTAGTATCTCTGTGTGATCTGAGGGAAGTTACTTTACTTCTCTGAGCCTCAGGTCTCCAAGTCAAAACTGAGAAATAACATCAGAGGCTTTGTATCCAGAATGAGAGAACATGTGTAAGATAAGTCTGTACGAGGAGGCTGTTTATCTCATAAATATAACCACTTTGAATTCTGTGTTAATACCAGTAAAGAAAACGCTATAGATTGTTATTCTTCAAAGACAATTCTGTCTACGCCATTCTACTTAAACAAAAACCATGTGGAGAAGAAAACTGGCCCGGGTGACACCTGTTCAGCATCAGTGTGGAAAACAGTTTCCGCAAGAATTAACAACAGATAAGCACAATAAGACAATTCCTAAGCACACAAACATTTTTCTTTGATTTTATCGTTTCTTCCTACACTGCATGCAGTACAATGACAGTAATAGTGCACAATCAGTTTGCATAATATTGTTTTCTTTATTCTGTTTTACAAATTAGAACAATTTGAATGAAACCTCTAGCTTTGTTATATTCATTCAAATATATTTTTAAAGTTCCTAGCATGCAGTTCACTCACTAGGTTCTACACTGACTTAGGAAACAGGTCATTTCATCCTAATTTTATAGATCAGAACAAAATCTCTGTGTTATAATATGCTCAAGGGAAAAATCAGCCCAACTTAGAAGACAGATGTTCAGTCTGTTCATGCCATCCTTCCCTCTGTCCATGCACCAGCACGTTTTTCATCATATAATGAAATAGACACTAAGTTATGTATGCATTATGGCAACCAGAAAACTAAACGTAGTTCTTGAGAATACCATTCAGTCTTGCAGATAAATGTTATCTCTAGTAGTCAGTTGGCAGCGTCTCCAGATCTAAGACACTGAGACCAAGGCTCTATTTCTAATCTTGATAATACAATATCTGAAAGAGAAGTGACATCACGTATTGGTAGTTTTCAAGGTTTTGGAGAGATTTTGCATATGTCATGTTTCTTCTCTCAGCAAATCTTGAGTAAATCTCACTTCACAAAACAAAAAAGACTTAGATTCCAAGAAGCAGAAAAGATGTCTTCTCTCTGAGATAGGAAAATGCATTCAAGGAAAATATGCAAGGAAAATGCAAAAGCAAAATATTCCCTCAAATCAGATGAATGCTTTTCTGTATCAGTCCTCACATGCAACACATTTCCAGCCTGGAAAGTAAAGCCTGATCCATGGTTCAACTCAGAGACTAATTTGATCCTGAGCTGTTCATAGATTTTTGTAAGACTGTCTTCCCAATATTCCCAGAGAAAAAATTCCTTGCTTAATAATCATGCATAAGATATGGCATCACTGATGGGCATAGTCAACAGTTGTAAACAAGTGTTTTCAAATGTAAAGCACAGGAGAAGTAAAATTAGATCATAACTTTCTGATGACCACCATGAGAACTCAAAATTGTGACCACTTCATGAAAGAAGTGGTCGTGCAGGTCACATTATTTCCTATCCGTACCATAATTCTCCAAAAAACAAACTCCAATATTTTACTAGTTTTGTATTGACTCTTTTATAAATTATAATAAAAATGTTATAGCCCAGGACTATTCCTTTTCACTCACTGAGGCTCAAGAATTTTATGCCTGAGGGAGAACTAGAGTTAGGAAGAAACCAGATCTGTGTGAAGCTATTCTAAGGACTGTACACTGAGCTTGTGTATTGTGAAGGACTTTAACTATTTTACCAGTAAGCTTTAGTTTTCTTCTATGTTAGTATCAAATTGTTTTGTTATATGTATTACTTTCTGGATGTATTTTATTCATTGCTATGGAATCACATAATGAAAGAATGAAACCATAATGGAGATACATAGAATTAGATGCTAGACAACATATTTAAATGTATTTCTAGGTTTTTTGATTATATGTATTAGGTAGTAGATTTTAAATCCCCTTCACTTCAGGAAATAGAGAATACCAATCAGATAAGAACTGAGGTCTTAACATTAAGATGTGTTTTACAATATATTCATTACATTTGTAACTGACCCATATAATAGGTTGACCATGTTTATTGCAGTTATTAATTCCAAATGTCTACAGCAGTAGGGTGAAGTAAAATGTCAAAACCATTTAATGAAATCTATATTTTGATTAAGAATGTGTGTGCTGAGTTGCTCATTCATTCAAAGTAATCACAGATAATAATAATCCATCTTATATTTATGCACAATAGTTAATCATGAGTAAGCCCAGAGCATTTGGTAAACTAAAATTATTCTGCTGTTCAGTCATAACAAGAATAGTACTGAGTGAAACAGCATAATATAAACTATAGGAACCTGAGTAAAGCTTAAATATGTAGCTGTTAAAATACGTGATTTAAAAATAAATATTATGAATCAAAATTAATGATCTTGTTTATATACAGTATAAAACCTTGGAAGCACAGCATCTTAGTAAAACAAGAAGAGACCACAATGATCACCTTCTCCAGCCACCTTATTTTACAGATGAAGAAACTAATTTCTATGATTTTTTATTTCTTTCTGGTTCCTACTAAATTATAAAATTATCTTCATGTCACTGCTTGCAGAAATAATAAATATCACATTATTTCCTAAAAGGATATGAAAACTACACATTATTAAGTTTGTCTTACTACTACCACCTGAATCAGATTCTTTGAGTGCTGTCAAAAACGCCTCAAGAAGGTACCATGTGCACTGACAGGGGTTCGTTCCTCTTACCAGAAAACCAAGGGTGGAAATGTACAAAGTGATGTTAGTACAATGTTGAAAGATTCTCCACACCCAGCCCCGTGTTGGCCCCTAACTGTGCAAATTTGCTTCCTCCTACCCTTTAACTGGAGAAAGAGCTAAGGACAAGTCTGTCATCACTCGGAGGGTCCAGAGACCCTCCTAAATGGATTGTACCAGCATCTGAACAGGGGATTATCTTAACAACTACAGATTCAATATCCTTTATTTAAAATACTTGAGATAGGAACAGATTCACATTTGGAACATTTTTATTACTGGAATATTTGTACAAATATGATATGGGTCCCACATCTAAATACAAAATTTATTTATGTTTCATATAGACTTTATACACATATCCTGAAGGTGATTTCATACAGTATTTTTCACAATTCTATGCAAGAAGTAAAGTTTTATGTTGTGTAGTTTTCCACTTGTGGCATTATTTTCAGTGCATGAAGTATTTTGGATTTGGAAGTATTTTACATGTCAGATTTTTAGCTTCAGCATGCTCTGTGCACCTGCAGGTTACAACTCTGCTGTGTTAAGAGTAGGCCCTGAAATTCTGAGAACTATTTAGTTACCCTAGCTAATCTTCCCCTCTTGTCTTCTATATTATTATTTTTACAATAAAAGTATTTATTCTCACTCCTTTTGGAGCCGCTGGCTATGTTTGAGGTTTTATCTTCTCATGTCATTTGAAAAGAATCACATCTAGATACTTCCTGTCCTGAAAGTCCCAGCCCACAAGTCCTCTCATCTTGACCAACATACCACTCATGGATCTAGCTTTTATTAGATTCAGGGTGGTTTTCTCACCTCAGTCACACTTAATTTTATATGGTCATTATGTTCTTTGATTGCTTTATGAGAAAACTGAATTAGGTTAAAGGCTCCTAGAATGCAAAATCTGTATACATTTTCTATTCCATTGATACTCATTATCATACCAGTGACATTTTAGGCTTTCAGTAAATAAATTTTGGTGTGAAAACATGGATTTAATTAATACTGATTAGATAAATTTTGTCCATATAGTGGCATGTTCTTAAAAATCAGTATTTTAATGTTCCAGAGTGGTATAAAATTTAATATAGAGATGTGACTAAAATATAATTTTAATTATTTATTAATAATCTCCACTGTCAGACAACAGATTCACAATACTCGAGACTCATCTGAAAAGAGGTTTCCAAAATATATTTGAATGAAAGGTTCTCCTCTGCATCAGCAGAACTTACCAAAATGAAGAAATATTCTTTTCTTAATTATTCTGGTGTGAGTCAATGGAGTTAGTGTTGTTAGCATGGGGTTAGAGTTTAATCAGGCAAGAAGCCAAGTTATACTGGAACTGTGTGATTCTGGAAACATTACTTCACCTTGCTAATTATGTGTCCGTATGTGAAATGACGGGAGTCATATGTCCTTCCTCAGTTTAAGAGACTTTAATGAAATAAGGAATGTGAATTACTCCAAAGAAACTTAAGTATCTGATGAACCAAAAATTTTAGGGGTTTTTTTGGAATTTATCCTGAATTTTTAGGGGTTTTTTTGTAGTGGGAATCAAACTTGGGATCTTGTGCTTGTGAGGCAGGCAATGGAACCACTGAGCTAAATTCCCTGCCCTTAGATGGAATTTGTGGCTGTGTGCTTCATATGGAAGGTGTGACGGTGTCCATATCAAACTCATGGCATGCTTTACTACAGGGACTGACACTTGTAGAAAAAGGAACTAGACAAAAGAAGCTTGTTCATTTCCTCCATGGGCAGTGAGTGGAGAGAAGACAACATGGTATCAGTTTATATAGTGGTAGCTAAATAAACCTTACATGTCTCTGTAAAGTTACTCAACCTCCAGTATTTTACTGTAACAACAAAAAGTCAACAAATGAGACCACACAAAAAGGATCCCTGAAGAATGGAAGACCACACCTGGGATGTTCTAGTAGCAGCTAAGCCCTCAGCTGGATCAATTCACTGGAGTGATCTCAGGCGACATCAAAATAGAGAGCAAAATAGCTGCTCATTAAAGTATTTGCTCCACTTTAATTCTCTATTTATAGAAAAGTGAGATATAGTAAATAATTTAAAGTCATTGAATTTATGGGTCCCTTATTCCGTATGAATTTCTACTAAAATGACTGCAATGTCCTCATGTAGGAATTGTATCAACCTCTATGGATAAGGAATATCTTCCCCATCTCTGCAGAATTCAGAGTGACTGTATCTCACTGAGGTCCTGAGAGCACAGAATATGTTGTGTAGGTGGAAACAGGTGAATCGTTGGAGACCTGGAGCAGGTTACCATGAAAGAAATCAGTGTATTGCTGAGGGAAGGGTGTGGATGATAGAGAAAAAGGATCTCTCTGGGTTGAACTTCCAAGTAGCAAGTACCACAAAGAGGTCTGTTCATAATACAAGAGCTCATACAGAGTGTTTTTGAAAACTTCCACAGACAATGGGTGAAGATCTTGGAGAAGAGGTTGAGAAATGGATAACAGTGTGATGAGAAACTAGTAGGTATTGTGAATAGAAACTTACAATGAGATCTATAAAGAACAGAGACCAACTTCCAAGAAAAGACTTCAGAAACTGACTCAAATTAGAATATGTCCTCAACTACCATCCAGAGATAGGTTGGTGGAGGAGGAAGAGGAAGAGGAAGAAAAAAGAGGAGAAGAGTTCTGCATCATATAAATGTGGCTACTAGAACACGGCAACTGTTCCTGACTTTGTGGTTTGTGTCTCTTAGAACTTATTTTCTGAAGTTCAGTTGTGTATTAATACATCTTTTATTGACAATTGCAACTGTAAATCCTCAGCGCATAGAAAGCTCCAGCACTGGATCCAGTGAATAAATATTAATTCCCTTTTCATACTCTAAATAATACCCTCAAAAAATAGAAAGTAGAAATCCCATTCAACCCAGCTTTGCCCCTTCTAGGTTTCTCCCTGAAAAAGTTAGACATCACATTACAGTGATGCATGCACATGCCTCTTTATGGTAGCACAACTCATAATAGCCAATAGAATAATAGTTAGACATAATAGAAGTATATGCCAATCAACAGATGAATGGATAAAGAAAACATAACATTTACACACAGTAGAGTATTACACTGTCATTAAGAAAGATAAATTTCGGTCACGTGTAGGAAAATGGATGCAACTTGAGTCTATAATATAAAGTGAAATAAACATTATATGCTAAAACATGTACAGATAACAAATAAAAATAAACAATACAATGTCAGTGGAGTCCCACTGTTGCATGAGATGTGATTAACGATAGTAAGGTATGTTTAGCAACTGAACATTTTTAAAGGATGTTCACATACCTATGCAATTTATTTCGACTTAATAGTATAGATATTATTATTTTAACTTAGATAATATTTTTGTTAAATTAGTTTACTGACTTATAATACCTACTTTAAAGTTATTGTGATGATTCAAGTAGCAATTATTTACAATTTATATATTTTAATATATATAAATTAATAACTGGTAGCTAATACCAGTCACACTGTCACAGATTCTTCAATACTTTTTTTATAAATTATTGTTTAATTAATATTAGACTCAAGGAAACATTAGCTTTTACTCTTTATAAATACTTTTGAATTATTCTAGTAGAAGGTATTCCTGTCACCTACAAATCAGGATATATGGATCCATGGTAGTTATTTGGAGAGAAAAATGTGAGGTACAAGTTTTAATTAAGCAAAATCACATCTTCCAAGAAAAGAGGAAATTTAAAATTACCTGCTAATCAATGTGCAGTAGGTTTCAAATGGCCAGTGTCATAGGCTCTGGTTCCAGCTATCCCCAGGGAAGTGTACATCAGCAAGGCCAATTCATACCACGTGAAATTGGTAATTTTGTCCCAATCTCTTACATGTGTGAGAACAAAGAAATTATTAAAGTTGTTTACTCTAATACTCCATTATAAATTTGAGCTAGACTATACCACAAATTCTACTCTGAGAACAAGGACTGGCAAAAATAATACTGTAACTTGACTTTAGGTGCTTTTAATTTGATTTTCTACCAAATCAATAATATAAGAACTCTATGAAACTCTATGAAAGAACTATAGGATGCTATGTCTCATTCACTGAATTCAATGAGAGATTTCTCTTTCTAGAAGTTCAATAGCTAAAGTCTCTACATTAGATGATAAAATAGTGTTATATACTACACTTTGGTTGTGGTTTATTTCATTATTTCCCCAGGGTTCACATGTTAAAGGCTTGATCTCCAAGATGACAATATTAGGAAGTAGATCTTTAGGACATGGAATCTTAAGGACTTCCTAACACAACTCTAGTAGCACAGGAAATAATAGCTACAATCAACAAATGACCAGTTACTCCTATATGGGCTCCAAGCATGACTACATCAAATAAAAATGTTTGTACATAGAGATGTGAAAATAAATGGAGAATAGGGCAAGAAGAGTGATCAGGGGGAGTGTGTGATAACTATCAGAGTGTGCTATGTGCATGTACATATCTGCATAATGAAATCCATTAGTCTGTATAACCGATTTAAAAAGTGGGATGAGCTTGGAAGGAATTTCTTTCTGGTCAGATCTTCAAATAAGATTGCACAGCACCTTGAGTGGAGCCTAAGGGGAAATTCTGACACAGAGTACCCAGCTAAATCATGCCCAGATTCTTTATTTTTATTTTTTTATTTTATTTTTAAAAAATCTTTATTGGTACATTACATATATGCATCATGATTGCACTCCATAATGAGGATTTGTACCAGTATAAGGCACAACTTAATTCTCATTTTTTCCCATAGCCCTGCTCACCCTACATGCCAAGATTCTTGACCTACAGAAACTGCGAGGAAAAAAAAAATGTTATTTAAAGTATTGAAAAGTGGGGGGGAGGGATAAGTTCTCATGAAAGAGGCATGTCTAAATATTAGAGCCTCAGAAGTTTAATGCACACTGTGAAATTTTATGAACTATCAAATATTTATATTTTATGAAATGCTTGATAGAATAATTAAGTTAGCTTACATACTTAAAAGTAATGATTCATTTGGAGCTAACTTATTTTAGGAAATATTTTATTCCAAACCTTAATGGTTGTGTTGACCCTATCTACAACTGGCCCTTTGCTTATGGATACTGTCAACAATTACTATAAAGACATTAGAGTAGACCATAGACTCTGTGGTACTTGGCTATTTCATGGCATTCTGTTTATTAGCAATAATGTGAAGCATACAATCAGAAATAAATTTTGATAGATTCATACTTACAAACAAGTAGGGTCTTATGAGAAATCTTTAGGTCACTGAGGGTTGGCTCCTCATAAAGGATCACGGGAATTTGCATGCATTTTCTCCTCTCTGCCCCATTTCCAGTTGCTCTGGCCTGGGCTTTCAGCATGATGTGCTGCTCCCTGCCACTCTTACCAGAAGACCCGCCCATGACACTGCCTGATCATGGACTTCGCATTTGCATAACTGCGAGCTAAATAAATCTCCCTATTTCATAAGTATTTGATTACAGTGATAGAAATATAATACCAACCTCTTTGTGTCTTATTATCACATCATCTAGATTGCAAAGAAACTTGGCCATGCATTTGCTGCCAAAACCTATCATTATCCACTTTGTAGTATTCAACTTACATTAAACTTTGATCATTAGCATGTAGTCATTTTTAGTACTCACCTTTACAGAGAGAACTGCAGAATAAGCATTGTTCCTGTTATGAATCTTCTACACAAAAAGTACCCAAGAGGTAAAATATTGGCATCTAAAATTAAAGGGATAAAAAATGCATAAGCTGTTTAATGTATAGATAAAAGGAGAATTCAATGTTTTCTTCATAAGGAATCTATTTCTAAGAAACAGCTTCAATTAAAAATATCTGATAAATAAAAACACAGAGAATTTTTAAACATTTTGACAAAAGATTTAATAATTTAACAGAATTTTCTTCTTGTCCTTTGAAGGAATGTAAAAAATGTAAAACTGATTTATCTAAATGTGCTAATGTGCCCTATAGAACCATTTGTTAAAATGAATAAGATTGCTGTAGCTATTGTACTAAACAAAACCAGAGACTTAAAATATATTAAAAAACCGAAAATCTAAAATATTGTGGAATAAAATCAGATATATGATTGAAAATAAATTTATGTGTAAATATTCTAAATACTCATGAAGAAGAATTCAGAAAAACAGTATCTCTACAATGCTAGGAATTTTGTAATTTTGGAGGGAAAAAAAGGTTTAGAGGACTACCTACAAAGAAGAAAAAATAAATGGTAAATATTTAGACCATCTGAAAATAAAAATTAAAAAATATATATATATTTGAAAGAAATGTCTTCCGTGATGCTGACATCCTGGTAGGTGTCCAGTTCTGTGTGGATTGTCTATTCAGATAATTTAAGTTCAATTGTTAAATGGATCTGACAAATGGTTTCCCATCATATCATTCTTTGATAGAAAGGACATCTGCAGGGGAAAAGTACCAGTTTATTCCCTGGAAATAAGGAAAGGGAAGAAAGGATATTGGCTTTTTCTTTCTGTTGCCAGAACTCTTGTTACTGCCCTTGGTTGTGTCTTACACAAAAGTGATGTAGTGATCCAGAACAGTATGGGCAGCATGTAAGCACTGGTCATGGCCACAGACAAACATTTCCAGCATGTTTGTTGTATATCACAAGACACTAGAATCAAGGAATCTCCAAGGCATAGTACTTGCTCCCTAAAATGATTTAATTATATGCTGAGGTTCATGCAACCACAAGAATGTGAGTGAATAATAATAATAACAAATAACCTATCAGTAAATGTCTTAGCTTTCCACTGTTGTGACAGAATTCTCTGTACCATCAACTTCCGATGCCTTTATGTTGGCTCACAGTTTTAGTGGTTTTAGTCTATGGTTGCTGCCCCATTGCTGGGCCTGCTGTGAGACAGCACATCCCACTGGGAATCATGTGACAGAACAGAGCTGCTCATCCAACAGGTAAGAAGCAAAGGAGAACTCATTTGTATAACACAGTCACTCCCAGGAATCCCCTCACCCATAGAACTACAAACACCCTAATCCATTCATGGAAACAGAGCCCTGGAAACAAAATCCAAAATCCCAAAACCCGATATTGCTACATTGGAGACCAAGCCTCCAACACATAACGTTTTAGGAGACAGTTAGGATCCAAACTGCAACACCAAAACATTGCTTCATAAATATTATATGTTAAATATTTACAGTTATTGGACCAAGGATCAGAATGTCTGGTGTCATCCCATTTACACTGATGAAAACAACACAAAGTATCAAAACAATTATGTTGAATATTTATGCATCAAGAAGCTCTAAAAACCACTTTTTTGTCATTAAAAATCTGCAAAAGATGTTTTACATAAATATATCTCCCATTTGTTTTCCTCTTGTTCATTCTTTACACCTGGAAAACTCCTAAAAGTGGAATGAAAAGTGCATTAGTTGTAGAGAAAAGTCTTACTTTTTTAATTTACTTCAAAATAGCCAGGACAATAGCCCCAAAGCTCTTAGATATCTCTGTGGCTTAGAGGAAATGACTGTACAGGAGATGCACAATCTCACAAGACTTCTCTGCTACAATTTCTTAGTATCAAATTATTTCACTTTTTAAAACTTCTTTTTATCAGTAGATAAAAAATTGGGAAACTGGCATTTCACTATCACTTCTTTTTGGCAGGAGTGAGAAAAGTACAGGTAAATTAAACTGGATCCATTTAATTAGTTGGATGACAGTACCTTCCTCCATGTATCTGAGATTGTCAGACATTGGATTGTCCTAATGAAAATAATCATGATTCAAAACAGTCTCAGACGGATGTATTCAAATCATTTCTGTCCTTACAAATGAAATTTCTATTGTCTCCATAATAATAATTTGATTTTTCTAGATGAAACCTTGAAATCTATCTCAGAGGCATGTTATTGATGACTATTAACTGTTATAAGTCAAAAATCATTAGTGGTGATAGAAAAGTTGACATCTTACTGACACTCTCTCCAGAGCCACTAAATGGTATTGAGATGGAAAAGAAGGAAGCTTTGAAGTCGGATCTCTCAATCCATCACAAGAGTACTAATGAACATGTACAAGATTTCCAATCCAAAAATCTGAAATTAAAATGTTCCAAAGTCTGAAACTTTTTGAACATCATACTTACCCGGAAGGGGAGATACCACGATTGTTAAACTTTCTGAGCCTCTCCCTGTCACAAGTAGAAAATTACACAACTTGTCTCATGTGATGTGTTGTAGCTAAAATACTGGCACATTGAACATAATATATAAAATTTCACTATGGTACACATAAAGCATAATCATCTTTACACTGGGTCCCATATGCAATATATTTCATTATGTTATTCAAGTATTCACAAAATCTAAAAGTATACAACTAACAAACCCTTCCTGAGCATTTCAGAAAAGGTGTGCTCAACTCATACCTGCTTTGTTAGTTGGATTAGACATAGATATCATTTTCTAAAAAGTGACTAACTGCTAAATAATTAAATATTAGTTTTATTCTTAAATTAGGGGAAAATGTTGCCCAATGAACTTTAGTAAATGAGTCAAAGTAGTACAATTACTTAGCAATACATTTTTCTGTTTGTATTCATATCACTGAAACTTTTCTGTTTTCACTGAGATTATTTTGCATACTTTGCATAGATTTCCAGTTTCTCTCTTATGGCCCCTCCAAAATGCTTCAGATTTAACTTAAATTAACTTTTCTGTAATACAGCTAGAATCTGTCCTTTCTAGTTTTCCTCTTCAGAGTTAGTGAGAGGATTGACTATTCTGACCATTTTGTAGTTAGCTGAAGCTATATCATAATATATTGGGCTGTGAATTGAAGCAACCTTACTCACGTTAGGGAAAAGCTATTAAATTATCAGTGTGAGATCCTCAAATACTCCCTTCTCCATTTGAGTAAAGAAATAGATACCTAAGTCAAAGGGTACAGGGAAATATGACGGTGCATTATATGGACCCTACACTCCTTTAACCCACAAAGGATTTATAGCATAAGCTAGAAATGACCTATTGGTCTTCTAAGGCACTAGGATATCAGGGTAGGTTACTGTTGCATAACCTACCATGTCTAAGTACGATAACTTGGCAGAATTTGTGAAAAGGCAATTGAAGCTAATCTGCTGACCTAGTTCCCAGAATGTCTTGCAGATGGTACCAATGGCTAGAATTTGGATGTAATGTTTCCCCCAAGGTTCATTATTGAAAATCTCACTATGAATAAAAACTTAATCTGACTACCTTTTAGAGTTTGAGCTTTCAATAGGTGATCACAGAAGGCCATTGGGTTGGAGTGCTTAAGATTTCATAACAGTGGCTTTGTAAAAAAGAGGAAGAGACTAAAAGACCCACATGCACACAGGCTCCGTTTCTCTTGCCATGTGGTGCTCTGTCCCAACTCAAATCTCTACCTGTAAAAGAGCCATCAGCAAATGTGGTCAATTGGAATCCAACTACCAGAATGGAGAGACAAAACACACTTCTTTCCTTGGTAGAGCTGGGTATTTCGTTGTACTAATGCAGAATGGATTGTTACATTGCCTCATAAAGGGCACTGTCAGTTCTGTCATCACTGGGGAGAAAAGCTCAAAAGGAGGAACAAATGAAAGTCCATAATGATCACATTCCATAAGAAGAGTGGGGGTTCTTGAAGAAATAGTAGCTTCCCAGATAGATGAAGGAAAGATACAAGGTGAATCTGCATATTTGCTTTGTCAGGAACAGAGGAATATCATCAACCGTTACAGACATGATAAAGAGGAGCAAGAGTCTATTTAAGGGATTCCCACTAACAACAAAGAGGTCAATCAGAGCACGAAAGGTAACAATACCTACAATGAAAAAAATCAAACATTTTTAAAATTTGTAAGTTTATTATTGCTCCAAAAAGATGCTTCATTGGCCACCACTAGAGGTTGCTAAGGTACTGATTTATTATTCTAAAAAGTGGTTAAGAAAAAAGTTGGAGCAGAAGGAGGATTTGAGAATTTATGGTGACTTTCTCTGTCAACCACATTTTATGCTAAGTAAAGAGCCAATGAAAGAAGGTTGTTCTACACGGAAGGATTTAAGCTATTAAAAGCAGAAAGGATGATAGACTCATAGATACACTGTAACTCTTATGGAAATAATGTATCAAACCAATAACTATTAATGGTTACTAAAACTTTTATGTAGCCAATGAAAACTTTGAAATGGATCGATAAGGCAACATCACCCAGCCCGATTTTAAAAATAGCATAAGTGGAAAACCAGGTATTCTGTCTCCTGATATAATGTAAAAAATAACACATTTTCTGTACAATGTTAGCCAGTTCGTGGAATAGGCACTTATGGGCACTTATGCCCTCACAGAGACATCAGTTTTGATCAATGATCTATGCAAATATACATAGAGGGGGCCAAAGCTTGCTCAAGTGGTAGCACACCTAACTTAGAACCATAAGACCCTGAGTTCGATCCTCAGTACAAAGAAGAAAATATACACATACACACACACACACACACACACGTGCTAAGAAATCCAAGTTAGAGATTTCAGCACCTGTGTGTAGCACAGAAGCAAGAAAAAAGTGCATTTAAGAAAAAAGTGATAAGTTTGAATCATTTATACTTAAATGGACATACTTTGAGGATATCCTCATAAGTGAAATAAATAGGCTACAGATAGGTAAATATTGAATCTTTCCTCTGGTATGAGAAAATGAAGCTACGGGAAAAAATGAGAATTAAGTTGTGTTTTATACTGATACAAATACCCATTGTGGAGTGCAATTATGATGTGTATATGTAATGTACCAATAAAGATTTCAATTAAAAAAAACTTTAAAAAACAAAGAAAAAGAAAAAAATGCATTGAAGAAGTCAGAAGGATAGAGTCTGATTACCCATGACTTGCCTCCCTGAATATTTTAAAACATAACCTAGAGAGACTTTCCATTTGGAGGAAAGAGAGTTAAATAAAAACCCAACTGTTATTTTGGGAATCAAACTCAAGGCATCGCACGTGCCAGGGAGGTGCTGTACTGTTGGGCTGCATACTAAAAACCCTAGCAAACCATAAAACCAGGCCAGCCCTTGAGCTAAACTCCCAAGGCCCCATGCCACAAGACACCACTTGTGACCTCAGTCTCCAGGTGGGCCTCGAGCTCCATAAAAAGGAACCTTCATGCAATTATCAGTGAAAGTCTCAGTAAAAATCTTATAAGCAAAAATAGCCAAGTATTTATATCCAAAGTGTTGAATTAAAAAATGAAGAGTGCAATACCTAGCAAAGTTATCCATCAGAAAGATGGAACTTTCTCCAATTAAAAAAGTGAATGAATTCTGTCACTGGTAGCATAGCTTTACAAGAAATACTAAATACATTTTTCTTTAAGTAAAAATAAACAGATGGTAACAACATGAAAACATAGGAAATATGAAATTTTATGTATGATAAGAACATGACCAAATCAGAATATTCTAATAAGATAATAATGGTATATAAATTACTTTTAACTACACGATAAAGTTAGAAAACAAGATGATTAAAATGACTATAGTTATAATAATTATAACTAATCAAAGTTAAGTTGCTATCAAAAAAATAAGATGTGTTATGTATATATACAGACTACCTAAGATACATGTGATCATTTGTACTACAAACATGTAAAAAATAAATTTTTTAAAAACCACAGTGGTAGGATGGGTATAATAACAAGGCTCAACAATATGTTTCTTATAAGAAACTCAGTCTTGGGTGGGTGTGGTAACTCATGCTTGTAATCTCAGCACTCCAGGAGCAGAGGCAGGAGGGTTGCCATGAGTTCAAGGCTAGCTTGAGCTACATAATGAGTTCAGGGCCAACTTGAACTACAAAGAGAGATCCTGTCTCAAAAAACTAAAAAAAAAAAAAAAAAAAGAAGAAGAAGAGAGAAAAGAGACTCAGTCTTTCATGCACATACCTCTGGATATAAAGGGTGGGAAATACTATGACATATAATTGGAAATCCAAAGAGAAGAGATTGGATAGCTATACTTAAATTAAAATATAAAGTTCAAGTCAAAAACTTAAAAGAGACAGAAAAGGTCACTGTATCTGGAAAAAGATCAATTCTTCAAAAAGATATAACAACTATAAACATATAGGGACCCCATATTGGAGACCCAAATATATAAAACAGATGTTAATAAATGTGAAAGGACAGGTATATTGTAACTCAAAACTATACAGTTATCGATATCTTGATTACAGAATCATTTGGACTTGAACTCTGTTTTAAACCAAATAGTTCTAACAGAAATATGTAAAACATTACATTCATTAGCAATAGAATATAATGTGTAGTTTTAAAATATTGTGTTTAAATTAAAACATTTTATTATAGTAAAAGATATATTAGCATTAATCTTCCTGAGAACATTCCCCTTGCTTCCAACACACATATCCCATCATTCTGTCCACTTTCTCAAGCCATTTTATGTTATTTAGTAGCATTGTTGTGGTCTGCTTGATGTCCTTAATCAAATTAAAATATTTACTTTTCAGGATCATTTTGACAACATGGAGAAGTCAAAAAATGTCCTATCTGGTGAACAAGGTAGATCAGGACACACCAGATGAGATTTTGATTTTTGTTGACTGGCATTCTGCACGGCATTCGCTATACGTTTATTGCAACTTGTCCTGAGACATTCACAACAGGGGACTTCAGAAAGTAGCAGAAATGATGACACATACGTGCTTAACACAA
Source organism: Petromus typicus (assembly GCA_004026965.1). Taxonomy (NCBI): domain Eukaryota; kingdom Metazoa; phylum Chordata; class Mammalia; order Rodentia; family Petromuridae; genus Petromus; species Petromus typicus. Next base: position 57,942 of record PVIR01002081.1, read on the forward strand.
GGGAAGTATTTTGAGGGGATTAGTGACAATGTGGCATCTAGAGTAACAATATTTTAAACTTTAAGTATTCACCATATTTTTCAATCATCTCTTAAATCAGCATATTGGCAATTACAAAATATTAATGAAAGAAATAGAAGCACATAGGTGTAGATGGAAAAGAGTGTTCTTTTCATGGACTTGAACAGTTGATATTATTAGCCTTTATTATGGAAAGCACTCTACAGATTCAATAGAAACTTTATCAACATTCTAGTGGTATTTTTCACAGAAATAAAAACATTCTAAAATACATGTAGAATTACTAAAGACTCTGAATAGCCAAAACAATCCTGAGCAAAGCAGATGGTGCTAGAGATGTTGTATTATCTTGCTTCAAAATAAATTACAAAACATAAATAATCAAAACAGCATGGTACTGACATATCACAGATGCACTGAACAAATGAATGGGATAAAAAGAAAAGAAATAAACCCATGAATAAATAGTTAGCTTATCCACAAAACTGCAAAGAACACATACTGGACTAAGAACCATCTCTGCAATAAATAACCAGAAAACTGGATGTTCCATGCAAAAACTATGGTACTGAACTCTTACCCCATGTCGTGTACAAAAATAACTCCAAGTGGATTGAAGACTTATACCTAAGACCTGGAACTTCAAAGCTACTTGAAGAAAACTTAACAGTAAAGTTTCATGAAACTAGTTGGTGTAATGATTTCTTGGTCCTAATCCTAAAAAATACTGTCAACAAAACAGACACAAACAAAATGAGATTGCATCGAACTAAAAGCTGCATATCAAAGGAAACAATCAACAGAGCACAGGGATAAACTGTGGATTCAGAGAAAATGTTTCCCACTATGCATCTGATAAGGGTTGGTTTCCAAATATATAAGGAGCTCAAATAATTCAATGGCCAGCGAACAAAACCCCAATTACAAGGTAGATGGATCTGAGCAGTAATTTTTAAAACCAAGACAAGTGGCTAATAGGTGTGTGAAGAATGTTTGGCATCACTAAGAATGAAGGAAATACCAATTAAAACTATTCTGACATACCACTTCATGCCTTTCATAAGGTTTAATGTTAAAGGAAAAAGATGTTGGATGAAGTTATGGGCAAAAAGGAAGCTTTGCACAGTATTGTGAATATAAATTATTGAAAACATTAGAGATTTTTTTAAAATTAAGCATAAAACTACCAGGTAACCAACAAGTTTTCCTCTTGATGTATATTCAAAGGGAATGAAATCAACATGTAGGATAAGGCAATTAATTTCAGTATTATTTATAAAGCTCAGAATATGAAACAATCTAAAGGCCCATTATTGACACAAAAATGAACAAAGAATGATCCACAGGGCCATATCCAACCACATACACACACAGTAAGGTGAAAAAGAAGAAAATTATACATTCATAGTAATATGGGCAAACCTGAAGAATATTATGCTAAGTGAAATGAGCCAGGTAAAACAAAACAATTACTGAAGATCTCACTTTTATGTTCAAATTGAAATTGAACTAATTTAAGAAGAGACATAGGTATTCACTGACAGGATAATATTTTTAAAAGAAAATTAATCTTTTGGGCTGATATATTGAAATATTTATGGTTGAAATGTAAGAATTTGAAGAAAATTATCTACACATAAATGAAGTAGAATAAAATAAATGAATGGAGAAATGAGCAGACAATTGACAAAACATTGACAAATGCTAGAGCCAGATGATGGGTATGAGGGAATTTGTTATATTTTTTCTATATGTGTCAGAGGTCTAGAAATTAGCATAATCCAATAAATATCTAATGATACATCAAAATAAAATTGGGGTAGGGAGTGATATCAGAGATCATGCCTTTTATATATGATCCATAGGTGTTTTTTTATATTTTAACTTTTAAGAGTTCTTAGATCACATACCAGGAGTTTATATTTCCCTAGTGAGACTCATCTACCTTTCTGGTCCTCTCATCTCATTGTACACTTGCCCCAGAGACCAATCTGGGCACCTACACCTTCTGAATGTTGAGACTTAAGAAAACCCAGTGACCTGCTTGTCCACAATACTTAGCATACACTGTCTTCCAAGAGTGTGAAGATTCCGGTCTTTTAGATTCACACAACTTACCTGCTATCTCCTCATCCTGGGTCTGAGAGCAGGGTCAGTTACATAATTTGTGATCTTTATTGGAAAATTAAAATGCAACTCTTCATGTTTAAAAAACTTATGTGAATTTCCAGACAGTGAAAGTGTGAATGCCTTTTAAATTTGTGCACAGCATAACTGTGCCAGTGGATCCTGCTCCATCTGAGAGAAGTAACAGGTTTCAGCTTGATGCCATTACAGAGGATTTTAGAGTAGGTGATCGCTCAGTTCTACGTAGAACACTGTCTTGGGTTAAGTGAATTGATGAAAAAGGCTCTTGGTAAACATTTTAATTAAAGAAATAAAATGTTAGTAAAGTAATTGTTTCTGACATCGATATGTGTATTTGCAACAATATTTTATATAGATATATAGATACAGAATATATATATACATAGAGAGAGAGAAGAGAGAGAGAGAAAAGAGAACAGCTATGTACTCTGTATATGTATTTCAGTCAGTGATTCCATGTACCTGAAGAGAGGTCTGTATTCAACAAACAAATATGCTCCCCAGTGTCATTTGAAATATTTATCTCTGACACTTCAAGCCATTAGCAGCTCCTAGAATTTCTATTAGAGCTGACTGTTGGTCCATTTAGCTTCTTATCCCACAGATAAGTATGATCAGTGTCCCCATCTGCTGATCAATATAGCCCAGTCAATGCTGTAGACTCAGATAAATACAAGAGCAACTCCTCTGCCTTTGATAGAAAAGGAGACAGGTTAGTGAGCAGAATAATAAGCAGAAGATGATAGCATTTCACTTCCGTATGCTAGATTTGATGATGACAGACAGAAATAAGACATCGTCACATCCCCCCAGGACTTTCACAATAGGAAACAGACTCATAAACAAAGAGCTGACCATCTTATCCAGGTCCTAGGGTTTATTGTTTGTCTTTATCTTGTTTCCTCCTGCTCTTTCCTTTGCCAAACAGCATCCTACCCCACATTCCTCTGTCATTATAACTTCAAACAAAAGTCTCTGAACTTGGTAGAAATAAAACAGATGCTTTTCTTACACATCTGCTTGGGAGCCCTGTTCTAGTCACCACTGAAGATGTGAAGCCCAAACAAACAAGGAGTAAGTGCTCAGCTAACTTGTTCCTATATGAAGACAGCAGAGTTCTGCCACTACTTCGTGGGAAGAGAGAAAAAAAGAAGACCTGAGACTGTCCCCGAATTTATGTCAGCCTCGTGTCTCCTCAGCTGGGTAGCTCTCCTCCCTAAATTATCAGACTACCCATTTATTGTTTTTCTTCGGCAGCTGCTTCAATACAAATAAAACAAGAGAGACTCATGAACTTGAAAGGCTCTGGAAGAAAATCACTGTAGGGTTGAGAGCTTGTGAAATGTCACGTTTTCCATCTGAGATGATTGCCCATCAATATGCTGCAAACGTAAGACAAGACTTGAAATTGAGAACAATGTTCGTTAGCCTGACCCTTTCTGTTGACTATTCTCTTGATTTCTCATGGTCTTTTCTCTGCATGACTGTTTCCTAAAACTACCTAAAGAGTAATAGTGAGGAAAAAGAAAGTAGTAGAGGTAACTAGAAAGATAGAGTCTTACGAATTTACTGAAATCTTAACTTGCCATAGATTCCTATTGTAAGTCTCTAGTCCTAGGTACCCAGTATATAAAGCAGTTCTGAGGGGAAAAAAATTTACTAAGGGAGAGAAAGGAAAACCAATGCAGGTGCAACCAACAAAGGCACTGGTCAGTGTCTTTTATGGGCAATCAATTGAGGTACAAACAACCTACATGTAGTTTCTATAGAAATTAATGTAAACAAGGCTCATTAAGGACAAGTCAAAGGATTCTCAAATTAGGAACAGAATACACAAAATATATGGATGTAATTATATCATTGTTTTTCCAGTTAGAAAGTTTTAGTTGTGGGAACAAAATTTGGGTATGAGTTACTCTGACCTCAGTATGTAGGCTTCAGACAGACTCATTTCTTAAAATAAGCCAATTGTGAGGTTAATTCTTCACAGTTTGCCTAGGGTGTGATAAATATTATGATCCTCTGCAGAACTCTTAGATGCCAAAGCATTATTTCCTTCTTTGCTAGGGTTATAATTATAAAATAAGTCTATTTTTTTGGAATTTTATTCCAGTGAAACCTTTCCTAGCCCAACATAGGAAGAGCCACTGCCTCTGAGTGAGTTTCACAAGTTGCTATCCTCATGTAATCTAATGAAGTCGTGGGAGCTAAGGCCTAATGGCCAGCTGTCCTGAGCACTGTCCACACAAGTATGGAACATGAGAACAGGGTGGGGAACAGTGACACCATGTCTAAAATGTGGGCGAAGAATTTGGAATCTGTGAACAGTCTCCTTTTCTGGCCAGATCCATACAATCTCACGTCATCAACTTGCAACCATGATATGAACTGAGCAAATAATAAGAAGGTATTTCTCCTCTTTGGTTTGATACTTAGTAGTGAAGTGAAGATGTTGCAATTATCTGGTAAATTGGTTCTCTCTAGACTGGCAAATTGAGCCATGCAGGGATAGGGTAGTTTCTGAATTATCTAGACTGCTTACCCACACTAATCATGAATATTTATGAAACCTGAACTTCACTTTGCTCTCTGTAAACACAGCCTGAATTATTCAGATTGTTTGTCTATACTGTAATAAATAGAAATTTCCTCTTGTACATTATTTTTAATATTAAAAAATAACCACTATAATGTTTTGGGTGTAAGGACAAAAGAAGACAAAGGTAACTCTTCCTGTTCCAGCATCGCATTAACCATGCTTGTATCTGAAATGATTTGTCTACGTTGATCATATAAGTTTGATGGTTCAATAGTGTTCATCCTATGGCTATGCCACAAATTAGTTAAGCCTCCAAAACATTTCAGTAATTGGACAGTACAGTCAGATGGCCTAGCAGGAGATTAACTGGAAACATATGTGGTCCAGTGACACAATAAGCCCGGGCTACAAAGAAAGGGAAAGAGGGCCAGGGAGTTAGCTCAGTGGTTCCGGCACCTGTCTTGCAAGCACAAGCACCGGTTCGATTCCCTGGTAACCACATACAATACTGGGTGTGGAGACTCACACCCAGCAGCAACCAGTACCACATACCACAGTGCTGGGCATGGTGGCTCACACCTGTAATTCCAACACTCGGAGGCAGAGGCAGGAGGATTGCTGTGATGTGAGTTTGAGGCTGAGCTCAGGGCCAGCCTGAACCACAAAGCGAGACCCTGTCAAGAAATGGGAAGAGATTTGCCTTGTACCGAAAGCAAAGGTCAGTGCCTGGAATGCTGCAACATAGGCTCAGAGACAGACCCCAGATGCACACATGTATGAAAGTTAAACTGAAGGACTTATAACCAGAGCAGTTAGAACAGAAGGCTAAATTATTTACATTATTCTATTTAGTTTATGTATGTTTGTGCATAGTTTTCCTCAGTACGGTGTCCGTAGGGTGGTTTTAGTGCACTTCCAAGATGCTAAAGCATGTGTTCTGCAGACTTTCTGCACTTCTTCAGGCAGCTGAATGTCAATCTAGCACAAATCTTTTTGCTTAGTTTCATTATTAAGTGACATCAATAGTTTGGGTTATATAAGTTGTTAGTTGTTTGCTGACCTTGTCACGATTTAAGGCGAGGTGAGGTGCACAGCAAGTGAAAGAAAAATACAGGCCCCTCTGATATCACAATCCTTAAACACTGTCATTTGTTTCTTTTTTTTTCATTGATTTTATTGATACATTTTGTAATACATTATGATCACATTCAACATTGACAGTTTGTACCAGTACATGACAGGTCTTGATTCTCTTTTTTCCCATTCCCCTGCCCTCCCTACAATCCCCCACCCATGTATAAAAGCTTTGTTTCTTTTTTTTTTAAGTATTGAATTTTTGCCCTTCTTTACTTTTCCCTATCACCTCCTTTTTCCTTTGAATTTTTCTTCACCTTACTTATCACACATTTTGAAACTCATTCACACCTTCAGGTTCTCTGACCAGAGAAATAATATGTTATTTATGCACTTCTGACCTATTTATTTCACTTATGAGTCTGTCTTCAAGAAGCATCCATTTGGGTATAAATGACTCAAATTTATCATTCTTTATGGCAGAGTAGTACTCCATTTTATTAAATTTAAAAAAAAAAAAAAAGACTCACAGCTTCTTTATCCAGTCCCCTATTGACCGGCATTTGTGCCATTTCTAAGATTTAGCTATTACAAACTGAGCTGCTATAAACATGGGTGCACAAAGGTCACTATGGTATGATTATTTTAATTTTTGTAGATATACTTGATGGGAATATCACAGTAAAATGGGACCTTGGGTCTTAGTTTTTTAAGGAATCTCCACACTGATCTCCATAGTGACTGCACCAGTTTACATACTCACCAAGAGTGGAGAAGGGTTCCTTCCTCCCCACAGACCTGCCAGCATTTGCTGATGGTCAATTGCAAAACAGCAACCATTCTTTAGGAAGGAGAATTTCTTGAATAAAAGGAACTGTTACAAAGGAGAACTTTCTAAAGAAGATGATAAATGAAATTCAAAACTAGTTCATCTCATGAATCTTCAGTGTTTTGATGCTCTTCTGTACTGTTCTCCACAATGGTTGTATTAACTTGGGTTCCTACCGGGAGTGGGAAGTGTTATCTTTCTCCACATCTTCACCAGCATTTGTTATTTTTGCTTTATTGATAGTAACACTGGAATAACTACTCCTTATGAACAAGCTTCAATCTCATACTTAGAAGGCACATTTATTTTGTTATTTAGTATTGCTAACCTCCCCTTCTTACCAGATGTACTTGCTTATGTACTGTTTAAATGTATCGACCCCTTCACTTTTGATATTAAGACTGTAAGACATTTTAAATCAATTTAAATATTTTCTCAAAGTTTTTTTTAACATGAATATTTAAAATTTTCACTTAATCATAATTAAGTAAGCAACATATATATATAGTCTAAGAGATTTTAAGTTATGACCTGACTTGAGAAATGGATGTTTTCTTATTTAAAATGTGACCTTGAAAATAATAAGCTATGTTCATGATTCTTTGTAAAGGCAGCTTTCTAATCAATGGCTTTTTCCACAAAGAATTCTTTGTCGCAGGGAAAAGAACAGAGATAATATTTGAAAATAATTAGTCCAGGCATAAATCACACAACTATCCAAATCTAGGTGCAAAGGTAAATATAAATCGGACAGGGAAACAGATCCCAGGTTAGATAGCGTGGGCAGAAAACCTTCTTGGCTCTGAGCCTGTGACTGGCCCGTAGAGCTCAGCAGTGACCACGTGGGGCTGCACAACAGGCGGAGAGGGAGGTAGAGGAGACAGGTGCCTCAGGGTTGCGTGTACCCAACTCGGGCAAAGGCTTCGTCAACATTACAGCCCCCTCAGCTCTCCTCACAGACTTCCTGTGGAGACCAGCAACACACTCCTGACAAATTCCCAACAGTTTATTTGTCAGATATTTTATTCAAATTGGTTCCTTCTCCTTGCAGGGTACGCAAAAGAACGGCAATATCTGTCCCCTCTGTACTTCCTAAGTACTGTTTCAAGGGATAACGAGCAAATTTAGATCTTCATTACAATGTTAGTTTGTACAGCAGGCCCTCTATATTTTTCCCTACCTTGCTATTGCAATCACCAGAGTAAGAAAACTGACTCTGGATAAGCGTATTTATCTGAGACCTGTTTGCAAAAATCGCCATTTGTTGAAGTTGTGGGAACTGCCTAACCCGGTGTGTTCTGTGCAGACAGTTCTCAAAGCTCATTATCCAGACTCAGTAACATAAGGCTTCTAAGATTTTCCATGCTCAGATGGCACCTAAAAAAAGATATTTTAATTGTAATCTTCTGTCCTTTGAAGTTTTCAACTAGACAACTACTATCCAAATGTTTTCCCTCTCTTCTGGAAATAGAATCTAAGCTTCCATTATTCCCTTTCTTGGGTCTGAGGGTAAACCTTCTAGATGGAGTACACAGTATCTCAGAGTCCAATACAAATAACAATGTAAGAAAATATGGAGAAGAAAAAATATATCAGGGATCCTTGAAATTTGACTTACAAATCATAAAAAAAATGAATCTTTTTGGTGAAAAAGAAAGCATTTTGATATAAAAGCAATTAATTTGACAATCTAAATCTCTACAGTAGGTTATGGGTTGCACTGTAGTTTCATATTATGCAACAAGAGAAAAACTCTTTTTACCAAGCCCAAGAAATGTCTACAATTCTTGAAAATTAAGTAGAGTTCTATAACATGGGGGGTGGGGAGATGGAGAGCAAAGAATTCCACCCGATACAGTATGGTGCTTGCTCTCCCCAGGCCCCAAAGTAGCATGTTCTTTCTTTCCTTCTACTCAGCCTTCCAGGTATGTACTACAGTCTTTGTGGCTTCTTTCTCGGCCTTCTTCTCTTCTTCAGGAACATACCTTCTCAGTTTCCTGCAGTTCTATAGAGCCCAAACATGCTCACCCTTACCTTCTCTCACACTAACATTACTAAGTGCCTTAGGCATGGACCTATTATTGAGATGAAAACTAGAGTGCTCGTCACACATTCAGAAATATATATATATATTTTCTTGACCTAAAGTTAAACCTGAGAGACAATACTGCTCAAGTCATTTGGATGGCCAATAAGAGGAGGAGAAGAAAAACCACAACTAGCCTGTTGAATGTCCAGAGTGAAAAGATAAAGAAAACCTCTTAAAATCTGTTGAAAGAACTAAGAAGGTACTGATAGAGGAATAAAAATTAAATTAGCATAAATTTCATTTAAATACTACTTGAGGATAAATGACAAAGAGAAGTACCTATTAAATTTTAAAGGGAAATTTTTTTTAACATAGGCAGAATAATAAACCATAAAGATGTTTACTACCTAACCTTCGAATTTTTGTGACTATATGACTTTAATATGTGGCAGCATAGCAGAAGGGGCAGAGTTCTGGACTTAGAGATGAGAAAGAAGTGTCCAGAGAAGTGATATCAGAGCATTCTCACCATCAAATATGACCTGCGAGGAAGGGAGTCAGGAGCGTGGGAGTCCAGCGGTCTCTGGAAGCCAGGAGCAGCCCTCTACAGCCAGCAGGAAATGGGGACATCCACAATGCAGGTGCAGGGAGCTGAATTTCATAATACCAACTGTAGTTAGTGACTTAATGTATGCACTTAACTGACTTCTTTTTTTAGAAGGTACTGTAGAGCAGATGCTGTAATATGGATGCTGAATGGCCTCCAAAGCCTGTGTGAGAAAGGCATGGTCCCCACTCACTGTGGGCTTTAGGAAGAGAGGCACTGTGGGAGACCTTTATGTGTATTCTCCCCAAAAGGATTATGGGATCTCAGCCTTTTGCTTCTTTTGTTTTCCTTCCAGGTCATGAGGTAAGCAGCTTTGGAGCACAGTGTGTTCCCACCATGATGTGCTACCTTACCAGAGGCCCAAAGCTAGGAGGCCACTTGATCTTGGACTGGAAACTTCAAAATTGTGACACAAAAATAAACTTGTTTTCTTTATGTTTATTACCTCAAGCATATTTTTATAGTGATGGAAAGCTGATTTATGTACCCAGAATAAGAGACCTAATTATAATTACAGAATGTAATTTAAATGTTATGTATTTTAATAATTCGAAGTAAATACATATCTGACAAGACTGAGCAAGTGAAAATGTAGGTAGGGAAGGAGAGAGAAGGAAGGCTAGGCTGGTAGTATTATCATGCATACAGGTCAGTGCTGGTTCAATAGAAGGTAATAAATGTAGACGTAAACAGGATGAGGCAGTAAAGAATAATTAAAGACAGAAGTAGAAGTGGGTATGTTGTTACATCTGCCAAGTAGCACAAAGACTGAGAGAAAACAAAGAGAGGCTTTAAAAAAAAATAAAAATTGTACATCTTTCATTTCCTCTGTTCGTATTTTCCTTTTCCTTCCTTCTTCCCCCTCCCCTCTTTCTTTTTTTTTTTTTTCAGGCAGGATTTACTAAGTCACTGTGTTGCCTGTGTTGGGCTGAAGCTTTTAATCCTCCTGTTTCAGACTCCCAGAGTGCTCAAATTACAGGCATGTACCATGATACGCAGCTTATTCTTCTTTTGGGAGGGTGGGGTGTTCTGGGGGATGGACTCATGACATTATGCTTGCAAGGCAGGCAGTGGCACCACTGAGCTAAATCCCTGGCCTACTTAGCTTATTCATTTTTTAGATTGATTTTATTGGTACATTTTATATACAAAATATGATCATACTCAACATTGAGAATTTGTACCAGTGTATGACCCTACTTCTCATTTTTTTTCCTATTTCTCTGATCACCCTATAACCCACTGCCCCCTGTATACATAAGCTTTGCTTCCTTTTTTTTAACTACCAAATATTTTCTTTTTCTTGATTACTTACCCATACCTCTTTTTCCCTTTGAATATTTTCTTTCATAATATCTCTCGTACATTTTAAAACTCATTTGCATCTTCATTCTGTCATACCATAGAAAAGATACAGTATTTACACATCTCTGACCTATTTATTTCATTTATGAGTATGTCATCAAGGTACATCCATTTGAACATGAATGACTCAAATTTATTATTCTTTATGGCAGTGTAATATTCCATTTTATTAAAAGAAAACCCACATTATCTTTATCCAATCTCCAGTTGATAAGCATTTGGATTGTTTCCAAGATTTAACTATCACAAACTGAGCTACTATAAACATGGGTGCACATATGTCATTGTGATATGAATCTTTTAATTCTTTTGTGTATATACCTAGCAGGGGAATAGCAGGGTCAAATGAAACCTCTAATCCAAGTTTTTTAAAGAATCTTCACCCTGATCCCCACAGAATCTTCTCCACTGATTCCCTAAATTCCCACCAACAGTGGAGAAGGGTTCTTTTCTTCCTACAATCTCTCTAGCATTTGTTATTGGTTAATTTCAAGAGAGCAGCCATTATTCTTACATTATATATATAGTGTTTGTAGTTTGTAGTTTGCAAAATAGTGTTTATAGTGTTTGCATTATAGTGTTTATAGTGTTTCATTTACCTCTGTACATATTTAAAATGTATTCATCATTAAAGACTTGGTTTACAAATATAAGGACAAAATTGAAGTCAATTTTGAGGCAAAGAAAATGACTTTATTGTATATTTGAGTGGAAATGATTATTTCAGAGAACATCCTTGGATTAACGAGAATATCTTTGCCAGTGTTCTGCAACACAGCTGAAATTTCACTTATCTTAGTTTAGGTAATTGGTTGAAATCCAATTTGACAACTGAAGTTAATTCCCTCGCAGACAAATTTCCACAACATAAAACCATTGTATGTCATCTTATGATTTTGACTGTCCATAAAGTTTTAACTAGAAAAAGTTACCAACGGAGAATATGGTGGTGGACGGAATATGGCTAGCTTTAGTGGATAATTTACTATTAGTGACTGGCAAAACACTTATAAATAATTTTTGTATCCCATAATGTCTCAGTTTTATGTCAGCTAGCTTATCTGCTTTATTTACCCTAATTAGTATCTAACAAGATATTTGAAACAATTTTAAATACTTAATACAATCTTAGAAGCTCATGTGCAAATACATACACAGACAAGACAAAATAGGCAATGTAACTAATTTAGCTTTTAGTTCTACATGAACCACTTTCATATGTCAGTCTGGCTACATTATAGTACCCAAACTCTAATATAGTTATTACTTCAAAGATATTTTATAGCTATAACCAATACCTAAAATTAAATCTGATTTTACCTAAAAGTCTGTATGAGTCTTAGACAGTTAGTTGAAAATCCCGCCAAAAAGAATTGAGATTTTAGGGCCGGGGATTTAGCTTAGTGGTTCTGGCGCCTGTCTTGCAAGCGCAAGGACCCAGGTTCGATCCCCGGTTAACCACATACCATACTGGGCGTGGAGACTCACCCCAGCAGCAACCAGTACCACATACCACAGTGCTGGGCGTGGTGGCTCACACCTGTAATCCCAGCACTTGGGAGGCAGAGGCAGGAGGATTGCTGTGATGTGAGTTTGAGGCTGAGCTCAGGGCCAGCCTGAACTACAAAGTGAGACCCTGTCTAAAAAAAAAAAAAAAAAAAAGAATTGAGATTTTAGCTCCTACCTGAAAGTTTTCAGGCTGCCTTTACAGATAGCTTTCCCTATAGATTTCAGACTTTCCTAGCCACTCCTCACAATCTCTCTATCTCTGTCTGTCTCTGTCTCTCTGTCTCAGTACATACATATTTGTGTTTGTTTAATGAAACAGATGGAATAAAAACTGATTTTGCAAAATTTTGTTACATCAGAATTTCGTACACCTTCATATCAGTGCATTATCAATACAATACTAATAAATTAATTCCTCTAGGTCTTTCTTATTGGTAGATACAACTTTGATTTTCCCTCTCTCCCCTCATTCTATAGAAGAAGGCCATTACTTTCATGGACTACAAGCACCAAGAATTATTTTGTAAAATGCTTTGCTACTCTGTGAATGTGTATGTGTGTGTGAATACACATTTCCCATCTCCCTGAAACTTAATTTTTTTAAAATTTAAATCTTTATTGGTACATTATGAATACACTCATCGTTGCTTTCAACCTTGAGTTTGTACCAGAATAGGACATGACTTGATTCTCACTTTTTCACCTTTCCCCCCCCACCCTGCAACCCCCACCCCCTATATACATAATCTTTGCTTCCTTTTTTCTTTATTACTGTCACATTCTTTTTCCCCTCATTATTTAAAAGGCATTAGATCATTCTCCTGATTCTTGATCGCCCTTAAATTAGTCCTATAAAGCAGCTTCTATTTTTAATGTCTACGCCTGTTTTCTCTTTTTCTTACAACTTCAGAAAACCTACTTTTCATGGGAGTCTTCCTACCCTAGCATTATGTTGACGTTGCTAGTTACTATTTAAGTGACATTTGTTCTTTAGAAACTTGGAGAGCAATTCTCTATACCTCTCAATCTGACTGCAAACCCCCAAGAGGAACTAAATATCAAAATGAGCCTGGCTCAGGTAGACCTTTTCCTGGGAAAAATTCTCATTCTTTTACAGTACTGATTTTACTAGTTGAAGATTCTCTTTTAAAATTCAATTTAGGCATAATTACCAGACATGACTAAATGTGTTTTTCAGAACAACAATAATAAACATACCAAAATTGGTTTAACTGATTTTAATTATTACATACAACCCAAAGATCCTTATTTGCTCATTTTGACCTTCATCAATCAGAAGCTAGATTATTACATTTGTGTTTTGCTTGTTTTCTTTTGCTTTGTAAATAAGTTTTGTTTTTGCTATAGGAGGTCATTCAATATTTATTAAGCATGTTAATATTTGAAGCAGCTCATCAGTTTACAAATTCTGGTGGGAGAATTGTGTCAAACTTGTTGAACATTATAATGATTTATCATATTTGATAGTGCCTAAAACAATAAAATCTAGTATGCCAGTTATTAAAATGGTAAACACCATAGAGAACAACCCGTGAGACACAAATCAGACAGATTGCAATCCTAGCCCCTGCTTAATTGGATAGAAATTGTTTTAATTTATACAACTTTCATATTTACCTTTCCAAAAAGAGACATTCAACACAACTCCTTCCTACTTGAACACCTGCTTTGCTATTTTCTGCCTAAATATTCACACCTTTGAAAACACCATTTCACATTGGAAAGGTGATGCTGTAGATTCAGGTAGGTAAAATCTTTGAGATTAAAAGTAGCAAGGAAAAGGTAAATTGAGTGTGGTCAGATGGATTTTACTTTTCCTAGTGCTGGGGATTTAACCCATGACCCTGCACACACTAAGCAAACATCCTACTCCTGAGCTACCTGTCCAGTCCCCAGACAGCATTTTCAACACTAAATCCCCTCAGATCTTTAATGTGCCCATAGCTGCCTGTAAAGTTTCAGGAACAAGATGATATTGGCAGGGTTTTTCCAATTCTAACTACAGATTTTAACGTATCATGTATTAGAGTGCAGAGAAGCATTCTGAAAGCTGCTCATCAAATCCACATTGTTTCTTGTTGTTCTCAAGAGTTTTTGCTCAACATTAACTTCATCTCATTTCCTGCAGGTTGTCCACAAAGATCACATTGGCCAATCCATGGTTCTTCCAACCTGTCTCGTGTATCAGCTTCAAGGCTTTGTGCATGTCTACAATTTGTCCGAAAGGCTTCTCTTCATTTCTGCCATAACCACATTCTAACCAGGCTTCAAGATTTGTCCACTTCCTGACTTTCTTTTGTGATCAGGGCATTCAAGACATATTTAATTTTAATTCTACCTTGTTCCTAATAATTTAATGTGAGCACATATTTTTCTAGTTATGTTATTAAGTCTTAAGAGCCAAGGACTATTGGTGTGTTATATATTTGCTTTCAAGTTCTACCTGAATTAGATGCAGCATTATTTTGTTCACAAGTAATTAAATGAATATTTCAGTAAAAAATGCTTTAAGTAGTGCCAACATCCAGAAGAAAGCCCATTCTTCAGAGAGGGCAGGAAATGTGAAAATTGCTGACTGTGTCATACTTTGACTTATTTAGGTTTGCTTTCTACTCAGAAAATATACAATATTTGTTGAATAATTTATTTAGATTGTTTGTCCCTATTTTCTAGAGAATAGAAAATAAAAGAAAAACAAAATGAAATTTAAGGGATAGAGAGGTAAAGGTGAGCCTAAAATCATAAATTTCAATATCAAAGTAAAACAAAATAATGTCTGAAATATTATGCAGTTTATACTTTGTTTTAAATGGTCTGATTCTTCCTTAGCCTCATAAAACATCCACTTACAAAGCAGAAACTCACTAAACTCAAAGGAGGTGAGCAAGACTTGGGAAGCATGTGTTAATTCTAGCTATATAATTAAAAATAATATAAGTAATAGAATGAAGTCTTTCTGACATTAGATTACCTGTGCATTGAATTTGTAAAATATATAATAACACAGATTAGTATAGAAGGAAGTGATGAAGTGACCTCTGAAGCTAAGTGTTATAAAAATATCTCTTTTGCCCCAGAGATCTTGGATAAGTATGAAAGGCATTGAGACTGACATTTTATCATGACCTCTAGCATCCTTTCTGTCCTTTTTAAAGATATATCTATAACTTTAATTACTAAGATAACTTATCAGTTCTATTTATCAAGAGGTAAATTCTATTGCATTTTTACAAATAATTATACGGTCATTTAAATGCACGGGCCTTTAATTCTCTCAGTAGACTTGAATTATGGGGGTAGAGCTGGATAAATTGAGAGTAGTATGAACTACTCTTCTCATGACCTCTGTATCATATTTATATGCACCTCAACAGTAGGGTTGTGCCTCTCTTGTCAGATGGAGACATGAAGGAAACACCAGATTTCATAACATACCTAAATGAATTCGAGGAGTTTGTATATGTCTCATAGTAAGCATTGCTGTCTCCACTTACAAACCAGGATCAATTAATCCTGTTTTGAATTTCACACATCCTTAAACATTTACACTGATACAAATGAATTATGGCTTTTCTTATTTCAAAATAAACCTTTCATATGAGTTTTTAAAAATCAGCCTCTAGTGTGATCTCAAAGATCAAGGCAAAACCCCACACCCCCCCTAGTGATCAAAGTTTGATGACCTCCAAATAACAGAAAACACAATAAGTGGACTTTAGATCACAAGAACAAAAAAATGCCCAGGAGCTACATGAGTCACTGCTGGTGTTCTTTACTTAGGATCCTTTTTATGATAGAAGAATAAAGCACAGGCTGTCAAGAGGCAGCAACTTCCAGTTCCTTGGTCTGAAGCCTCAGTCTGAGTATCCAAACAAATAGGTTCTGTATATACTCAAGAGAAAAGATGCAAAACCTCGGAGGGTGGGGAAGCCTCCAGGAATAAGATTTGAAGAAGAAAATGAAACAAGAGGTCAAAAGCCAGAAATTCAGGCTTGATACCGGTCATCATGAATCTTACACAATTCAGCATGCACTCAAGGGTTTGGGAATCCATGGAGAAAGAGTTTGTGTGACAATTATTTGTCATGGTGAGATAGACAAGAAATTTTCATTCATAAGCTGATTTATGACTTAGAGATATTCTCTGTTCTCCTAAGTGGAAAAGTTTCCATTTTATGTTCAGAATAATCCGTAGACTTTAGGTGACAATGGCATTTATTGATGTACTTAAGTCACTTGCAAATAGATCAAAATATTCTGTAAAGGTTTTAAGTTCATTTATTCAATGTCCATTAACTTAGAGTTCTTAATTTTTACAAAATATTTAGGTTGCAATTTATCTCTGCTTGGAAGTAGTAAATAAAAATGAGAAAGCTGTGTTTTATTGAAGAAAACAGCTTTTAACAAAAAAAAACTTTAAATTTTTCATTAGTTGAAAACTGAGTTCTATCATTCTTACCTTTCTATGAAAATATGATGTCTTTTGGACATAATATTAGTTGCAAGTTTGTTAATCCCACCAATATCATCACCACCACCACTACCTAGTCCCTCTGAAACAATTCTAACATTGTCACTTCCTGGCATGCATCTTATAACATAATGTATCCCAAATCACAAACTTTCAACATTGTATTTAAAGTACGTTAGAACAGCATATTGCGGCAGTTGATGTGTTTGTCTCTTTGCTTTTGTCCAACAGCTTTACAATCAGTCCTGTGCTCAGAATCTCCCAGTTCATCTGTATGGTCTTCCCTCTGTGCTCTTTCTTCGGGGTCAGTTCCTCATCTGCAGTGAGCTTTTGAATTCCTTCTTGTCTGTTAGCGCTTGAGTGGTGCTTCTCAGAAAGCGTCCTTTCTGTGACAGTCCTCCTCACACTGTGCTGTTCTTCTCCAAGGGTACTGGCCATGGTTGGCCTGGGCAGGAGCTCTTCATAGAGAGCCTCCCTCCTGCTCGGTCAGGAGCGCCTTGGCCAGGCTCCATCCTCGGCTCCCCTTGGAATTCTTTTTTTTTTTTTTTCTTTAAATTCAAATCTTTATTGATACGTTATGAATACACATCATCATCATATTCAACATTGAGAGTTTGTACCAGAATGTAACATGATGTACACTTTAGTCCTAGAAAATTCTAATAATTGTATGTAGAATTCAATTAAATGGAAAAATATTCATTTCATTGCTTTCCAGATATTATCAGGATTGTCTAAAACTTCTTCACTGAGCTTTCTAAAATAATAACATCAAATCAAGTAGTTAAGAAAAATATCTTTCTGTTCTAGGTGAAAAATACAAGTAAAAAAATAAATCATGCTTTCATCCTTTATTAGAAAAATCATATTTAAATGATAAAATGAGTGATTTCAGTGGGTGAAATAATGTCACTTAAATTATTTGTGTTTTGTATTTCTCTTTTTCAAAAACAAGAGAGTAAAGTTGTACTCAGGTAGGTACCTGGTTAGTCCTGCTCTAAATCAATGTAAGAGCTTTCAGGATAATACTCTATACAAATCTTGACATTATTGTTATTTTATCTCTTCATGAACTTTTTTGTACACACACTGAAGCACTCAAGATGCTAACAGTGAGCCACTAAAATGAGAAAGTACCCAGGGCCAACTCCTCATTATGTGCCAAGGAGAAAGGAGAGAAAACTCCTCCTTTCTCACTGAAAAATGCCACCTGGAGTGGGGAGAAGCCCTGCTACCACTCAGGACACCCCACGGCCGTTAGCATGAGTCCATGTGCAGCTCAACCTGAGAATGAGCCACGTCTAGGCCTCGGCTCTTTAGTGTCATTAGCCAAAGTCTGTTAGGGATCATGAGAATTATGTGCATAACCTCCTGAAAATCTGAATTAATAACTAGTGCTGAATGGTGAAAACAGAGCCATCAGTCAGCACAGGGAGGAGCCCAGCTGCTTATAGAGGGAAAATGGTCATTGTTCATTTCAAATAAATAAATCCATTGCTTCCCTCCCTCCCCACCCCCCCCACCCTCGCTCCCCCTCCACATGGTTCTGGTTCAGCCCCCAAGCTGTCAGTCAACACCTCTGCACCTGCACCTGTACTGAGCCCCAGGATCACACGCTGCCAGCAAGCAGTATGAGGGCACCCATTTCCTTATCACCAACAATAAAGTATAGTCGGACGTGAAATATGATCATATTACTCCCTCGTGATTCTCCTAAGTTCTTTCAGTAGCCTTCTTTCTTATTGACAAGGATCAGCTGCCCAGTTCCCATGGCATGACGATACTAAGGAGCAGCTAAGAGAGCCCTAGAGGGCAACTGAGCATCTACTGAGGACGGATGACGGCCGACCACGTGGGCGCGCTCTCGGGGCACAGAGAGACCTGGTCACCTACAGGACAGTGAGTTGTGAGAGTATGTGAGTTGTCTAACTCAAAGTTTGTTATCTGTCAGCAAACCGACCCTTAGTATGAAGGAGGAGACATACACATTTCATGGTTTTGGCACGTTACTTTCTCTGTAACCACGGAGAAAAGAGAAAAGCCTGAGGTGATTTTTTTTTCCATTTTCATCAAATTTGGCTTAAGTTTTGTTTATATTTATGATTTTTCACTCTGTAAAGTTATTCTTTGTTATTTTTTGATATTTTTACATCTAGATAATTCAAAGACGAGGCATTGGCCAGGAGATTTAGCTCAGTGGTTCTGGTGTCTAGGCAAATGCAGGGTTCCAAATTCAGTCCCTGGTAACCACACATCACAATATTGGGCATGGTGAATCATGCCCACCAGCAATCAGTACCACATACCACAGTGCTGGGTGTGGTGCTCACACCTGTAATCCCAGCACTCTGGAGACAGAGGCAGGAGGATTGCTATGAGTTTGAAGCTCCCCTGGGCTACATAATGAGTTCAGCCTGAACTACAGAGACCCTGTCTCAAGGAACTAAAAAAAAAGGAGAGTCATCATTTAAAATTTCTATAAAATGATGGAATATATATATCACTTCTATTCATCTGTTCACAATTTTAATTCATTACGTATACCACTCTTCTGTCTATAGCTTCAGATTTATGAAAATGTGAAATTATTTTAAAATTGTGTACAACGTCCGAATAAATGGCTTTCAGCTCTTTGAACTGCAGGCTCCCTTGTGCCTGCTCTTGCTCCTGTGTGAGCAGGCCGCACCATCCTGCACTATGATCCTCATGTAGTCCACTGACTGCTATCTATGCCCCAGATGTGGGCTCAGCCTGGACACCTTCAACCCTGAGAAGCCCTCTTCAATATCAAGAACTGGAACATATACCCATAATCACCCTAAGTTTACTATTATCAAATTTACCACAGTACAATTAGTTTAATTATTTGTTTAATTATGTTTCCTCCTATTTACACTTACCTTTACATTTTTAAAAGCCAATTATCTCATTTCATCTAAGGGTAAGGGGATTTCAAAACATATTTGATGAGTGGCTGAATGGCTAGGGTATGAGTAAATGAATCTTTAAAACAATGCCCTCAAAACTAGTACACTGATGCCATATGGTGCTAGATAAAACAAATTTTAAAACAACACTGTTCATTACATAAGTATTTGACTCAATTTCCTGATCAACTACTTATTAATATATCCAGGAGAGGTTTATTATAAGGCACCTACTGCATGCTAAGCATTTTGTTAGACTGAACCAGGCATGATCCCCAGACATTCAAGTAAACACCATGGTCCTTTCTAAGTAGCCATGCTCTGTCCCACTAATAAACAGATCAAGATAAGTGCTTGGGAAACTGTGTTTTCAAAATGTTCATTTTAAATTCAATATGAAGTATATACACTTTACATGATCTTTGATTTTTCAGACTTCTATGGAAACCTACCAAAATTTTTATAGCTGGAACTTAACTGCCTATGTAATTACATATAAATTTTCTACTTATAAAAATTAACAGGAGAAATGCCAATCTTTGAGGAAAAAAATAAGGAAAATTAATAGATTCTTATCTCAGATTAAAAAATTTGAACTTTTCTTATCTATTGTGCAACTGAAGTTTTAGTGGTGGACAATTAGTATTAAAGCAAGACTATCTTTGTTAGTTCTATTCATAGACAATAGAGAAATTTCCTTTTTATATCTAAGACACATTTCTCAGGCATTAGGAAAACAAATAGGATTTAATCAGATCCTTAAGATGTGGACATAGATATTTCCACAGATACTCAGCCCTGAAATGTGGCTTCACTGTTCTTGTACAGTTTTACTCCAGTATCTATGCTAAAGGGCAATTATTTGGTTACTAGTTTTCTGCTCTGGAGCTAATCAAAATTTATTTTCTATATTTTTCTTGGTATTCTGCAAGATAGCAAGGCAACCTAAGCCTCCCTCAAAGCTGAAGATTCTCCAAATAAAATCAGAGTGGTTATTTAACTTTTTGTTAAATTCTTAGTAATCAATTAATTTTATGTAGCTACTATATTAAATATATATAAAAGTCTTATGCCCCAGACATGAAAAATTTTGTATTCATCTTGTACAATAAATGTAATGTACTCCAATAACAAAATAATGGCCTTTTTAGTAAGAGAACATAAGTTCAATTTTTGTTTCACTGTTTTAAGTAGCTTTTTTATTAAGAAGAGTAAACATGAATAATAATCTCTAAACCCCTATCAAGATCTTACTGCCTATAGACTGATTCACTCAAATTCTTAATTTCAATGAATATATTACCCAATATTCATTTTGTCAATAATCTTCCAGATTTATTTTTCACCTTCCTTAATCTATGTATTATTAATTAATATGAGCCAATGTGTCAATAAATAATGCCGTTTATTTTCTTGGGAAGAAAACTTCTGGAACATTAACAGTGTAAAAAATGATTGAAGCAATCATAGGGCCTCGTTCAGGTCTGCATAGGAGCTTTGGAAATATGCAAGAGTATCAGCAATTAGTTATGCAAAGTTTAAACCAATAAATTAAGAACGCCAAATTAAAGTGAAATTGAAAGTCTTGGAAAGAAGAATGTAATGATCCAATTTAGGGTACTGATAGGCCATCACCGCTCTTTTTAAACATGTCAGGAAATCTTTAACAATTACAATCTCAGCTTGTTTGAACATTTCTCCTCACCTTAGCACCCCCAACAGAGGAACTCACCCTGAGGGAATTGGTCCAGGGAGCACCCACGTCAGGGGAAGAGCGCCACCTACTGAAGCTTTGTCAAAATCCTTTCTACACTGCGTGAGATTTCTTTGGGAAGGGGCTATCATCCTGTCAATAGGATTTTCTAACACTGGAGAATGCATAATACTTACAAAATATAACCAATAGCCAATAAAAAAATTAACATAATCAAATAAGTCAACAGAATAATTTTGCAATACAAATTATTTTGACATATTTATATAGTTGTATAGTTTTATAGTTTTCTTCCTCTAACTTTATCATCTTAAATTTCCAATATTCATTAATTTTTACCTCTATGCCATTTGAATACTTTACCATGCGACATGATTTTTGTCTTTTTCCCATGATAAAGAAAAATCTCCTCCTTGAACTGTCTTCACTGTAGATGTTTGGAACAAAGGTGTTCACATTTGGAGGACTGGAGTCTACTGCATCTTAAATGACATTTTATCTGGAAATCAGTGGAAGACGATGTAAAATGAACTCACATCGCCTCCTTGATTCTGCTTTCTCCACTTGGAGCCATATGCAGACGATAAGCCACTTCACAGCCTGGAGGAGAGTCTATTCTTTCAGAAGAGTTGCAGATGAAGGGAGAGGTTAATTGGATATTAACAGGAACCTCAGAATGATGTTCCTATATCACTTTGGGCCTCCGAAGGGTACAAAGGAAAGGGTCCTAGTGTCACCTTCTTTTTGAGGAAGATTGATGTTTAGGTTAGGAAATACAGCCAGTCAGAAGTGATTCTTGTGCAAATGGTTTTTGAAAAATGAAATTACCCAGAAAAGTTGAGTAGTCTGGAATCTGGTGTGGGTAATTTCATTTCTCTGTCAGTGACAGGGAAAAAATGAGTACAGAGGAATTTAAACTTTAGCCTAATTTACACTCTAAGGATTAGATTCTTTAAAATTTTTGATATTTTTGATTTAAAATGGAAATCAGTCATTCCCAAGCAGCTTGTGAACACATCCACACAGAGCCTTTTGGATTAGACCACCTCAAGGTGCAACTTTAGATAGACTTCTATTTTACCTCTTGATTTTTGTGACAAAATCTGAAAATATGAAATTTAGTGACACCATTCACATTATGCTGCTAACAGTTACACAAAATATCTTTGTTTAGGGACCTAATAAAATTGGTCATATAAAGAGGAAATGAGATTTTTAATGCAAAATGAAGCTGACAGTGCTCTTCTATTACCAGGGTCTTATTAGGGAAAAATTCTCTGACATCTGTTTATCCCCTGCAGCCAACCTTGTATTCAGAATACAGTAATTGATTCACAGCATTCACTAGGGATCTCACTGGCTCACTTTTCCACACCGCACTACACAGGTATCTCTGCAGCTAATTCTGAATGTACATCTACATCGTTATCTCCTGGTGAACTGTGACCCTAAACACTTTGGAGGCCCAGATGAAAGTGCTTCCTCCACCCTCCAGTGCTAGGGGTGTAGCGGATTCTGCAGCACGGCAATTCACACAGGACACCCAATCAGAACCATCCCCTTTGAAGCCTTTCTCAGCTGGGAGACCATGAATGATTCATAGTTTCTCTACACAGACTAAAGAGGGAAGAGCAAAGCTAGTGTGTATTATTCAGGACTGCATCCTCAATAAGTCTCCATGTTCAGCAAATTGCTACAATGTTTTTTTGCTTAGTCTTTACTTCCACACAGCATCTCTTTTGTGTACAAGTTTTAACAAAGAAAGGTCGTCTGTTTAAGCAAACTTGTTGATTGGGTTATTTCCCTCCTTTGTAATAAATGTGAATGCAATCATAGATTTAATGCAAAGGCAAGGGCCTGGCAGGGACTAGGGTTTCCATGGAGCTTCTCGAGGTCCCAACTTCATAGTTAACTTATGAAGTGAATTTGGTACCAAGTTCCCACTTATTTTCATTTTGGGGTCAAAATATTAATTTCATAGTGCACCCTTGTGCAGCAGTTACTTTCATAACATTATATATTAACGAAGTCAAATATTTTCGCCCTTGGAAAATACTTTTTATCAGCCCGGACCGCTGTGCTGTCTAGGAGTCCTAGTGTAAACGCTTCTCCTTCAGCAACCACACAGAGCGATCATCATGATAACGATTACTAAGCATCTTCTCCATCCCAGGATTCTGCAGCCACAATAACTGTATATTACCCCCCTAAGAAACATCACTTCTGGAAGCTTCATTATTAGGTAAGCAGGATTTTCCTTGTGTCATCACTCACAGAGGGTTTATCTTCCAACTTGAAATACAAGCACCAGGAGAAAACCGCAGAAATCCTACCTGAGAGAGGCAGTCACTCAACAACCTTGAGGTTTTGTTCTAGAAATATCAATTTTCTTTTCGCTGGTGATCAAATCCACGGATTTCATGCTGGAACTCAGAGCTATAACCTTGATTTTTCTACGTGTCTTCTAGTAATATGAATTTTTTCTAAAATGTCTTTATTTTTCTACATACATAATGCAGGAATAGTTCCAGAAATAATACAACCAGGAGTTTCTTAGAATCAATTTAATAGTGTTATTTGGAAATATTTGTGCCTGGCCTGATAATTTAAAGACAATATTAAAAAGGACTAACTTTAAACAAATACCCCCAGAATATACCTTATTTAAACATAAAAAATGTTAAAACCTGAAAGTTGCTTATTTTCAGACTATATATATATATTTTTTTTGAAAATGTTGTCTTAAAACAAATATGCGAGGTTTTCAGCCACCTCAGATCACCTTGCACTTTTTTTCCTTTGGCCTAGGTTCCCATGTGGGCCGCCTGATTTGTGCATTGCTAGCACTGATTGACAGGTATGGTGACCAAAATGCAAATTATATGCAAATAGACATATTAGAGAAGTTCTTTGTAAATAGAATTGCTGCTGATGTAAACATGTTACTTTACAACAATGGAACAACCAAGGAACAATTTTGAGAAACCATAAAATTCTGAGATTTAGTTTACTATTCAAAAGGGAAAAAGCAAAATGTAGCACAAATAGATACGAATCACAGGAGCATCTTTAACATATAGATTTCTTTATCCATAATAATACCATTTAAAATGTTTTCACTTCTCTTATTGTATCTATGCATTTTGTGTGTATGTGTACAAGTGTGGAGTGCTTAGGACACTACCTTAACATATGAACATAAATGTGGGCTTATTAGTGTAAGCATATCAATATCTGTTGGGTATCAAATTCTTTAATTTTAATAATATTATCTTCTGATTTTAAATTTTCCATTTATTTCTTCATATATTTTTTTCCAGGTACTAGGTCCTCAACCCAAAACCTAGTCCGTGCTAACCAAACACTCAACTAATGCTTTCTGTTTTATTTTTAAAATGAGGATTTGCTAAATTGTCCAGATTGGCCTTGAATTTTTGACTCTCCTATCATTTGCTTCCCAAGTACTTGATTACAGGTGTGCCAGATGCTCACCTGTAATCTTTGTCTTTTCTTCATTTTAATACTTTTTTCATTTATTTCAAGAATGATCATGTTTGTTTAAAACTTCTTTCAAGTAGTAGCTGCTTTCAAGCCCTTGTCAGATAACTTTAGTATTTGTGTCATTCACCATTGCTATACACTGCCTTTGCTTGTGACTTGAGGTTGTGTTGTCTTCAAATACTGCACACTTTGAAACTGTCCACAGGATCCCTTTAATGGCTTTTTTGAACCTGAGTCATACTTAATACTGTAGTACAGACAGTGTTCATAGTTTCATTTTAGTAGACAGTTATAGTGACAAAAATGCAAATAATACTCAAATCAGCTATTAGAACAAAAAGATACAGTTAAGTTTAGGCTGTAAGTTTCCATTCACCCTTTGTGGGCTATCCACTTCATTTTTGAGGCTTTTGCAGTGTTATTTGGATCTGGCCTGTGTATGTGCCTCCCAGTCTGGGGCATGGAAGATGGTTTATGTGTTAATTCAGATTTCAAAGTCTTCACGCTGATAAGCAGAATCAGTTTTTCACATAGCAGCTCAGAATTGAGGACTTGCATTCGTGAAAAAAAATTATAGAATTTATTTCCCAACTTTTTCTCTCTCCATATTTCCCACTTCTTCAAGCTTATTATTTCATGTTCTATCTAGGAAAGTGAGCTTTCTCCTAACTTCTCTGCTCTAAATTTTGGTAACATGTCCACATCTGATGTTGACTGACAGCAAAACTGAAAAAGAGGCTGTGTCAGCCTGCTGCTCCTGTAAACCTGCTGGACTTGGGGAAAGTACCCCTCCTTGGAGTTTTACCTTCTGTATCTGTGAGAACTCTCAGTCATTTCCACAGAATTGTTTCAGACTGGGGTAGAGGAGGACAAAAAGAGAAAAACAGATAAGAGATTCTCACAACCCTCTGTGTATTTTGTGACTATCTTATTCTGCCTCTAAACCAGAAATAAGTATGTGTTGAACTCCTTCTGGTGATAACTACTGAAAGAATAAAGAATGGCGAACTCAGGCTAGTCCAGTGATATTCTGAGTCTACCATCATTCCCCAGACTAGGCTATTATTAGTTTCAGAATCCTCAAATATACAGGTAGTAAGTGGAACTAACAGGAAAGACAGAATGTGTTTACTCCACTGAACCCAGAACCAGAGCTCTACAAGAGAATGTGTCATTTAGGAGAGAACAAAGTATATTTTCTTATTTGTGGTCTGAACAGGGAGGGGAAAAGGTACCTCAAATCATATCATGGGAATATTCTGCTAGTGTGTTGCTCATTGGTAGGATAAGCCTAGAGGAAGGTAGAAGAGGGAGGTGGGAGGCGACAACCTTCATCCGAAATCAGACATGGGACCTGGCAGGGTGTTCGCATGTGCAGACACAGCCATGGATGAAGGAATAAATTAAAAGAGACTAAAACAGTGATCGGTATTACATAAACTTTCTCCTTTATCACTTACTTTTTTCTGTTTCTCATTCTTTAAATACTAGTGAAATTTTCTTGAAGGGCCTTCTTAACTTGTTTTTCAGAAGTAAAACAAGGAAAGAACATTTTAATTCAATATCCATTCCATAAGTATTTATGAGAATTTACAAATGTCAATAGTATTGTAGGTAGGGGAGAGAAATATGTCTCTATTTCATGGAGTTTATAGTTTTGGATATCCTAGCTTTTTCCCAGATATTTTCCCCTCAAATGTGACAAACAGAAGCAATAGCTTGATAACCGTTACAGGGTAGTATGAGCCCGTATGCAAAGGAAGAAGATAACATCAATCAAAATGTGAATCACAGGGGGACCAAGCAGAGCCAGATAAGGTACTATGGTCTATCCTCAAGTTAGTCTTTGTCTTGTAAGCCAAACTTTGGAAGTGCTAAATTCTAATTTACAAAAGAAAAAGCAAATTTCATTTCCCTTGCAAACACATGTGCATTGATCATTACAGTGATTACTTCACCTCTACAATTGTATCTTCTTAACAGACCTAAAATTTGCCTTACAAATGTCTTGATTCCTTAATTACGTTCAGTAACTGGGCTAAGTACTAGAAACAGGAAGCTGATGAGACATGTCTCTGACACTAGGAGAGAGAGATGTCAAGTGGAAGAGACAGAGAAATGTGGATTATTTCAAAGCAATATAAGTTCTAAACTCATAGTTTTATTACACACTGAATGCTTTGAAGAGGGCCTTTAATTAAGCTAATATAATTGAAGAAAAGTGAGAAAAACATTCATTTCTGATAGTATCAACAGCAAGAAAGAAAAGAAAGAAGGAATAAAGGAAGCAAAAGGAGAAAGAGAATGAAAGGGACCGAGACAGCATTCTGATTTTCTCTGACGTAAGTGTAAGATTTGAGGAGGAAGAATTGGCCTTTGAATTCCAGCTGAGTCATTTATAGTCTTGTGAACAAAAACTGCAGAATGTGCTTTTTCAAGTCTCAGAATCTGCATCAATAAGATGGAAAAAATAGTATCTGCTCCCAGGATTGTGGGGATGGTAGTTCTTTGCACAGTGATGGAGCATAAAACTCAAACATAGATTTTTTTCTCTTTATCTTTTCCTCCTTTCCTCTTCTTCACTCTCTTGTTCTTCATATCGTAACAATAGTGATAAGGACTGTTACTCCTACAGTGTCTAGTATGAGATGAGAACAGGTGAGAGGAAAGGAGAGGAAGGGAGAGAAGGACTAGGTCATGAATGGTCTCAATATATTTCTAATGGAACATAAGATTTACTATGGAGTTTATGGGGAAAGTAAGCTAGTGGGTATAAATATGGTTAGTCTATATTTTCCGCAATAGATTTGAGTTTCATGGGATAGAGGGTAAAATTGGTAGTAGAAGAAGAAAACATAACCATTACTTTCTATTTTAATCTAAAAGAAGAAATGGATCTTCACCAGTATTTACTTTAGTAATTGATAGAAGTACATGTATATAATTGATTAGTAAATACATTTGTACTACATCTCACTTTTCATTACTTTATTGCATTAATCATCATGAACACTTCAACTGACCAAGATATTGTTATAAATAGATACAGGGACACTCAGATTAGAGACATACCCTACCCAACATGGATTTTAAGTCAGGGAGACCAGATACAACAAAATGAACTGCAAAAATATCTGCAAGATAAACCAAGACTGCAAGGTTATAGTATAATTACCACAATCATATGTGTCATGTTAACAATGCAGCCAATTCATAGTATTGTGGTTCCAAAGATATATGTTATAAGAATGGTTAAAAGAATGGAAGAGAGTAGGGTTAGTGAGTGAGAAAAAGAAAAAAGAAACTTTGGAAATTCTTGTAATAAATATAGCATGTAAAATTAGAAATGGATTTGAGGAGCACACAGTGAAGGTTCAAGGCTTCAATAGTGACCCGGTCCTCCAGTATAATCGAGTATATGTACAGTGTTAACAATTGATTACTGAGCAGATGGACGAAGGAGAATATTTTGGAAAGTAAAACATTCTAGTTTTGGAGCATTACAAAAGGATAACAACATTAACAAATGTGTTAACTATGTAATCGAGAAAAAATTAATTTTTCAGTTATTAAGTTGACAGATTGGATTGCACATATCATTGGAGGTGACACACTCATATTAAACAAATCAAATCAGATTTCTGCAAAGATAGGTACAAAATAATTTCACTGTATGCTAAGGATAGAATTGTTCAAGATTCTAAGAATATTAGCATATTAACTGTTGTGGTTTCAGTCAGCAGCATCTCCCAATAGCTTCATGTATTCAGAGGTCTGGTTTTTGACTGAGCGTGTCCAGCAACTCAGCCTCTGGTGGGAAGAGGCAGGTCATTGGGGGTGTGGTCTCCCTCTCCATGCTCTGCCATCCCCTTGTGCTGTTTGGGTGCATGACAGGAGGAGCTCTGTTCTACCTACCACACTCTCTGTGCTATCTTCTTCCTGCCTTTGAGCCAACTGACTATAGCCTGAGCTTGTAGGACAGAAAAAACCACTTCTCCTCTAAGTTATGAGTGTCAAACCTGCATGCCAGCAAAGAGAAGTAACTGAGGAGTCAACCAACGAACAATGATTTCAGTGAGCATATGATGGCCATTGTTAGATAGGCTGTGAAATTTACTTTTATAGGTTTTAGAAAGTGACAGGAGATTGCAGTGGTTCACATGTAAAAGAATGGTGTTGCAATTGGTAGAAAAAGCATTACGCAAGATAATATTTTCTTCCTTTGAAGTGCTACTTCATTTTTCTTCTTAACAAAAAATGAAAAGAAAGAGTAAAGATTGCATCTGCATCACCCTGTGACATCAAGACCCCATTTCACTGCAGGACAATGTAAGAGCGTATAGTTATAGTCTGAAATGAAGCAAAAAATGAGAAGCTGTAAAATATTTGAGTGCTACAAGAGTATTGCACTGATAGCCCAGGCTTTTTATTAGATTCCAGCAAGATTATAAGGAAAACATTATAATGCATACAAATATCTATACTGAAATCACATGACAAAGATCTCTTGGATTTCATCTACCCTTAAATATTTTGCAAGATTTTTAAATATATAATAGCTGTAGTATTTTGACATATGTTGAGATCAGAAAACCCAACTTTGTAAAACACAACTTGATTGAAACAACAGGTTAAACAGTTAACCTGTTAACAGTATTGTTAACAGTTAAACAGTACTGTTATTATTTCACCTTGAAAATCACCATAAATTCAAAGTTTGATGTCTTATTTTTGTAAACAGTCTGTCAAAGACACTGAACCATGTACCTTCCAACTTTAATAATTTTACATAAATTTACTTATATTTGTTTGTAACATCCTCTAATTTTGGTCTGAGACAATTCTGTATAAAGCCAGTCTCTGGACACCCCTTTGATGACGTGAACTATGGTACATACTTAGAGTAAAACCCCGAAGTCCACATTTCGTGACCAAGGGGATTACAGTGCACACTGCATTTGAGAATCGGAATAATTACCTCAGTGTGTATTGAGTGTTCAAGATGGAAAATGACTGAGTTACACCGATATGAAATATATCCTGAAATGTTTAAATATATGACCTATAATAAAGTGATTCTAGTGACCTATAATAGTTTTCTATTTCTTTTTGACAGGAACATGCATAGTTGCTCTGCCTAGAGGAATGTGGTGGAGGTCCCACTCGGTCTCTTAGTCTGCTGCACAGGAGCATTACTGTGGGGTGCACGAGCAGCCCCATAACCAACTATGCAAGCAGTTATTTGTTTTGCACTATTTGATATTAGAAAAGCCAACTAAGAGAAGGTCATAGTTAAATACTATTTTGGATGAATACATATATTTTTGCCAGCAAACAACTGCTTTCTTTCTAAACATATTACTATCACATTTCTACTTCTTTACCAGTCCCAGGATGAGACAAAGGCTGCCTATGTCTGACTGTTTTCCAATAGAGTCTTCTGCACTGGGAATGATCTAGTGAAGAAACCGATAGCATGTTGATTTTTTATAACTTACTTGAAATGTATATTCCCTCTATGTTCAAGAGCTCGGGTAGGTTTTTTTATGCAGGAATTTCATCATCATTATCCTTTATGTCACATTATGTGGCACATTTTTAGAGAAACATCGGTGTTCATTTTTTTAGAATTTTAAGATTGTTTAACTAAGTCATGTTTATATAATACAAATAATAGAACATTTTAAGTGATAGTTGAAACAAAATAAAACATCAAATACTAATATGATTTCTAAAATAATACTTATCCAATATGACTTCTAAATTAGAAGGAAACTATTGATTTGAAGAGTAGAAAAAGAAATAGCCATCCATTTGGAAAGCTATTATGTACGATCTTAAATATATGACATCTGAAGACGATGATTTTGACCAATTCAAACTAATCATCAGGGTCCTGACCTTAACAGAATTCTTATACTTCATCTTTCATGCAGACTATTACACATCCACATTTCCAGAGACTTCTGCTACAGTACATCATCAAAAGGAATACAAATGGCATTAAAGTCCTTATATGAAAATATATAAGAACAAAATTTTACATTTGCTGGAAATTTTTCTAGAAATTTGGCAAACTGTACTTTTGTCTAAATGCTAAATGATTTCCAGAATATTTATAAGCCTGCATCAAACTAAAATAACAAAGAACTGTGATAGTTTTCTCTATCTATCCATATAAAAATTTCAGAAAGAATTTCTAGATTCATTTTTACATGTCATTCCTGAAAATAGCTCTATTTTATCATACCCTAGGAGATATCCATTTATTTTAAAAATAAGAACCAGTCTACATTATTTTATGAGTAACCCTGACTAATTCACCTCACCACTTATTGAAGAATATAATAAAAAATCCTCTTAAGTTTTATTACATATTTTGGTCTTAGAGTCACTGATCAGCAAGCAATACTGCTTCATTTTCTGAAGCATATTCAGAAATCTGAATTTTACTTCTCATCATAGGCTATTTGTAGTTGTGTAATGGATAGGGCCTAATTAAACTTGCGATGACCTTGTTGTTCTAGTTGCAAATACTATGGTGTCTTGAGTCATTTACTGAGTTGTCAGTGATGGATGGAGGTGCTTCTCAATAATTAGGTGGTAAACAATGTTAACTGAGCAGTAATTCACACGAGCATTGCTGAGGTATTTTATAGTAACATCGCAAATGACGCATCACTGCCATCTTTGTAAAATGATGGTGACCCCGTGGGATAAATCATATCCCTCATTGTTGTAAAAGATATTAAAAGATAATCATATTTCAAATCAGCCAAAGAATATATTCCTGTATCAAATTTGTCCCGTGCACAGGAAAGGCTAAATCTTAGAAGCTGTTCTGGTTTGCAGTACAAATTGGCACATTTTTCAAAGTGGCAAGACGAATGGCAAGCATTTTTGTTGTACTGGTTCGATTGTCGCTGTTTATATAAGACACACAAAAGCAAAGTCATTGTTTATATAAGACACAAAAAAGCAAACTCCAACAGTCTAGGTGAGCATTCAGGAAAACATAAAAATATATTTTTTTAAAAAAACCTGGCTGTTGGGAACAATCTTATTTGGGAATTGCAAAGTCAAAACTGACCAGGCCTTTCTGCCTGCAGATGAACTCTGAACTTAATTCTTGTCTTCACTTCTGGTAGCAGCAAGGACTCTATGGTCCCACATGCTGTGATGTTGCAGGGCAGGGCTGCACCAGGATCTGCCTAACTTCTCAAGGACTGTGCTGGCATCTGCCCTGCCAGATCTTCATCTACATACCTTCTCTAGGACTACTGCTGGCCTCCCGTATCTTTTAGATTGTGTAGAATGAAAGGTGTGGCCAGCTGGGATCTGGGGGAATAAAAAGTGTGCCCGGCTGGGATCCCAGGTCTTGCTGCCCAGAGAAGCATGGATCAGACCTAAGCTCAGTTTCTTTAAGTCTCATTTCTGCCTATTATTAATTATTTATCCATATGTCAACACAGGAGACTGGAACCTAATGCAAATGTTCTAGTTCGTTTCTCCTTCCTCTGTTTCCCACAACTGGCAACTGAGTAATTTATTCATATTTTTAATTACTTTTATTGTGAAATAGGAACATTTTATAGACATACCATGGTCATACTCAGCACTGAAAATTTATACTGTATATGACATGACTTGACTCTCAATTTTTCCTGCTCCCCCACCCACCCTACAACCCCTGCCCCTACATACATAAGCTTTGTTTCCCTTTTTCTAACCATCACAATTTTTTTTCCACTCATTACCCACAACTACCCACATTTCCCTCTGAATATTTTGTATTTTACAATATCTAACATACATTCTAGAGTTCATTTACATTTTCAGTTTCTCATATCATAAAAATAAATTTGCTGATTAAAACAAATATTTTCAGGCTTTAATTTATTTGGTGCTTTTCCCTTCAGTCACCCCACCTGTTCATATTTTTTAGTGGGTATCATTTATTAATATTTCTCTCATTTTTCTCAATATTTGGTGGGCATGTTTCCCTCTCTTTTGCAAATGAAGGCATCGTGTTCTGGTTAAATGAAAAACCATGACAAAGTTTAGAAATAATTATCAAGAAAGTAATCCAATTCTGAGCTTCACATTCAAGGGAGCTGTTTCTGAGAATATGCGTCAGACTTCTAATTGTAACTATAATATTGACATTATGACTTCACATTGATAACTTCACATTGATTCTCAACTCTGATCTTCATGAAGTGTTGTAAAAACCAATTTTAAAGCACATATCATTCATCCCTAGACTGAAAGTAGAGGCCCGAAAGGGTGACTAATCCCTTCACTTTCACATGAACAAATTGAAAGCAAAAATTTTTTGCTTATTTGAAGATATGGGGGTAGCTGAGAGCAGACTTTGGCGCGTGCGGAGGGGGATGGAATTCCAGTGACTAACCAGGCGGGTGAGCGCACGAACACACAGCGCGACTAGTCAGAGGGACAAAGGGGTAACTGAGCGGAAAGCGCGCACGGACTCAGGATCTTCCAACAATCCACTGGGCACTGCTGTCACAGATGTGTAAATATCGGATCTTTTCTCTGGTATGAGAAAATGAAGATGTAAATTAGTTTTAGAATGTATGTTATATATTGTGAAATACAAAATATTAAAAACGAAATAGGGTGAATGGGTAAATAGTGAAGGGGAAAATAATTTGAGGTTATAATAAAAAAGAAAGGACACAAAGCTTATGTATATAGATGGTGGCAATGGTAGAGTGGGTAGGGGTATGGGAAAAATGAGAATTAAGTTGTGTCATATACTGGTACAAATTCTCATTGTTGAGTTCAATTATGATATGTATGTAATGTACCAATAAAGATTTCAATTAAAAATATTTACCAGTATCTAGTTTAACTTCCTATCCACAGTTATAGCTACTTCTTAGTATTATCACATAAGCTATCTTCTACTTTAAAGGTTTTACTTTTTAACCGGTGATTTTATCACTGTATAAATAATAAAAGAATAATGTGATATTTTCTTTCTTACCACAGAAATACTGAGCAATGCTGGCTTCCCATATAATGATGGAAGGGACTAAAGACATATCTGTACCAAAAGGACAAAGGATTCAGAATTCTCATTAGAGAAAAGACACAGTATTCAAACATCTGTGACCTATTTATTCCACTTATGAGTATGTTCTCAAGGTATGTCCATTTAAGTATAAATGACTAAAACTTATTCTTTATGACAGAGTAATGCTCCATTTTATTAAAAAAAAATCTTCTTTATCCAAAATGGATTTTTAAAAGTGTCGGTTTTCATACTCAGACCTCAGTATCTTCAACTCACCGAATCAGCAAAGGAAGATGCATTCCATCATTACTTTTGATTACAACTAATAACTGGGGAGCCTGCTTCAAAAGATTTTTTAAATGCACATGTCTTTATGAAAAAGATTGTAAAATTCATCGGTGGAAAAAATAATTACAATGAATTTTGAAATTTAAAATTGATCTTATAAAGAAATAAAGATATCTTCTAGCCTGGATGTAAGTGTCAGGATTGTGTATCTTGTTGTCTGGGTCCAGCGATTGATTTGGGGACGCATGACTTTCGAGTCATAAGGGAGAATTCTTTCTTAGGGTTCTATTTTCAGATCCGTAATTTTACAGTACAAATTATGTTTTCTTCATGTATATGATTAACTTCACTTACTGAACTTAGAATTAATTGAGATAGAAAGCATGACTACGATTTTTCAAGTAGTAAGTCCTTTAGGAAATAAAAGATAAGTGTTTTTTAGATGCTCTCACTGTTAGGGGGGCACTAGGCTTTGAACCAAGAAGGAAGTTAGAAGCCAATCTAAACCATACCATTTCCAACAGTTTCTTAGATATTTGATGAGGGCATTTTTAACATGTTTACAAGATATATATTATTTCAAGTCACTCTCCTATTAATGTGAAGAAGAAAATTCAAACCTGAAGTTGGCTAAAAACTGAATATTTTCAATATTTTGAAATGTGACCGTGGTTTAAAAATTTCTTGAAAACAAGGAATTTTAAAAAAATTGTTCAATTTTGAATTGCTAGGGTCTTATATTACCTAATGTGTACCTGGGATTTACAAATATCTTTCAGGAACAAAGGCACTAATGAATGAAGAAATGAAAACAAGTTACTACAGTAGGCAACAGGCATGGGCACTATATTGGTACTGTGAGCATCTGCAAGTACGCAATCAGGCATAACAACCCTCCTCCCCCAGGACGTACATTATATAACCAAGAGTGCACAAAGATATTCCGTGTATGGTAAAGGACGGACCCCAGAGAGCTGACATTTCCTTCTCTCCCCCACCCTCCAGTTTCAGATGTTAGAAGAGGCAGTGAACCCATACATAATTCCGAACGTACCTGACCTGGTGCTACCACATGGCTCCTGTGACCACTCACTGCTCAGTCCATATACAGAGCAACAAAGGGCACCCTGGGGACGCGAGTCCTCACACTTCCGAGCCCCCTGACCCTTTAATATGCTTTCGCTTCAGCTTGCTAATTCGATAAAGAAATAACAAAGATTGTTCCCTTAGTTCTATAGGAATTGTCACTCTTGCCTCTTTTCAAATTTGAGGTAAAATTTGTGAAGAAGCCAAACATACTGTTAAAAAGTCAGAAAGACTTTTTTAAACATGTGTAAATATAACTGAATTAAATATTTTTAAAGCTTTATCAAAATTCAAATAGGGAGATACTATAAGAATAATTCTTCCCTGAATGAAATAAAAGCTAGAAGGAGAAGATCATAACTTTAATTACATCTTATGTGTATGTTTCAAGAAAAAAATTATTCCTAAAAACAATTTTTAAAAAACCAATTATTCCTTTAACTTTGTACACTATTTTCTTAGATTCTTTGTTATCCCTTAACCCATATTGACTTGATGGTTGATACAGAATTAAATACATATTTTTAAAAATAGAAGAATAATTTATTTAACATGCTCTACTTCAACCAAAATAAAACTGAATCCTTTAAAAAAAATTTCTAGTGGAATGTTAATTTTTATTCAGAGAAAGACAAAAATTATAGTCAATGAAATATCACAAAATGAAATACATATAGGTGACCTCATGTGTCAAATTGCCAGCCACTTGAAATCCCACTTCCATGTGCATTCATTTTAGATTTATCTTCATAGTTAAAATTCTAACCCTTGAAGAATTATGTGATAGTTGTTTATAATGTTTAGAATAATCTTATATTGTATTAAATATATATACTGGACATTTTATAAGTGTTCATTAGTTGATATTTTATCCACTAAAATTGTCCAACTGTCATAAATTTTACCTAGCAATAAAGTTTTCAAAAGCTCCCATTTTGCTTCACTATCATCTTACCTTGTTCTGGCTGGGAATTAGCATTAATATATGAGTATTACAGAATCCTAGTAATGTTTGATTAATCAAGGATATGATTTAAATATACATTTTCGGTAATGTAAGCTAAAACCAGCACCATCAGCGAATCTCTGTTTTACTCTTTAACAGAACAGGGAATGCATGTACATGTGCCATTTCCTTTGGAGTGTGATGATGCTAGAGGTAGTGTGGGGGAGAGAGATAAGCCAGCCTTCACTAGATGTGATGCTCCAATTAGAAAGAGAAGTAAAGATAGTTATTTGGATGTAATTTGCCAATAGCATAGCTACAGTGGAGGCTTTAGTTTAATGATTTATAAAATGCTATTTTTCTTCCTAATTTCCCATGGGTCATATGGGTATTTTAGTCAAGGTTGAAGCAAGTAATGGGAATTTTGATACAGTATAGGGTTTTTCTTCTTTCATGACTTTGTATTACACTTATAAGGGCCAATTTTAGCCCATTTATGCATATGCATAACTCTCTCCTTTATGAGGAATATTCCAATCTCTAAGAGTTCTATATAGATTTCCAATTAGAATATTTCTTAATTATTAGAAATATATTGTGTACTAAAGGACTACAAGCCAATCATCCTGGGCACATATCTAAAGATGCAGATTATAAGTATCATTTGGGGAGTGAATTAAGGGAAAAATATAACCAGAAATGTTCTGCAGGGGTCAGTTCCCAGTTCAGTGCTATTTAACATCTTCCGGTGATGAAGATGATGAAACATCAAGTATGCTTGTTAAGTCTGCTGATGACATCAAGTGGAAGAAAGGGCTGAAATTTCAAATAATAGAATTAGAATTCAAGATGACTATAATGAGCCAAAAAAGGATGGAATGAGATCAAATGTGTATGCATTCCTGTTGCCTTGCAATAAGAGCATGTGGAATGGGAAGATGAGATAACAAAGAATAAAGAAAATACACGCCAACAAGGAAACACTCATTTTAATGTCAGATGAAATAAATCTAATGTAATATTATTTCAATTTAGAGGTCAATTGTCTTAAAAAAATAAAAAGAGTAATGGATTACTGCTGTAACAGCAGCAAGAAATTCTTTTTTCTCTTTCAGTGCTAAAACAAAATCCTACAGACTGGGTAACTTATAATGAGCAAAAGTTACTGACTCAGTTATGGAATCTGAGAAGTCTGAGATCTAGGAGCTCTCTCTCTTAAAAGTTCCTTTTTGCGGCATGAGACAACCTGACAGAGGGACAAAGATGGCAAAGAGGAGCGGGAGCAGCCAGGCGCTGGGATCTGCTCCTGAAATAATGGCATTAACCCTTCCCTGATCGTGGAGCCATCAACAGCTGACCTGAGGCTCCACCACTAAACAGTGCTGCACTGAGGATCAAGTGTGCAACACCTGGACGTCAGGCAACACGATCAAACCACAGAAAACAACAACTAAAGTTCTTAGGGATAAGTATGAACTATTTACATGAGAATCTGTATGAGCCATAAAGATGTCCCTTCTTGTCCTGCTGTCATTTTAGAAGGTCAGTTACCTATCTAAGGTGAACAATTTAAGTAAAAAAAAAATATATGTCAAAGTTAGAACATTTACACAAATTTAAAGAATCTATACATGGAAATACGTATCTCCACATATGGTGACACACATATGGGGGAGATCTTTGCACTGCATGTAAGGAGTAGTACTGGGTGTGAGTTACTGAGAATGGATTCCAAAGCCTTCACATTGAGCTACCTTCAATCCTCTTAACATTTGTTTTGAGACAAGGTCTTGCTAAATTGGCTAGGCTGGATTCAAACTGGTGGTCTTCTTACCTAAACTTCTCAAAGTGCCAAGATTACAGATATTGGCTGTGAATTTTTTACCTAACAAAACATTCTCAAAATTTGTGTGTGTGTATGTTTTATATATACTTTGTGTTGCTAACAAGATTATGTAACTTCAGCAAGGCTTGGATTATTTAGATATGAAAAATCAATAAAATAATCATGTTTTTCAGGTAGTTATTGAGGATTAAAATAATGGAGTTTCTGTTTTAAATTAAGACCCTCAAAATAACATCCATACTGCCATAAATCGACAAGTCACCAAGTTTCTGTTCTGGACAGTGGGTGTGGGATCATTGTGTTTATTGGCACTATGGAAATTATATTCCTTTTTCTGGTCAATCACAGAGTTCTCATGGGTAATTTTTTAAACTGAAATCTTTATTGGTACATTACATATACATATCATGATTGCACTCCACAGTGGAGATTTGTACCTGTATAAGACACAATTTAATTCTCATTTTTTTCCCCATAGCCCTACCCACCCTACCACCCCCATCCCCTATATACATAAATTTTGTTTCCTTTCTTTTTTGTTATAATCTCATTATCTTTCCCCCTTCACCCTATTTCACTTTGAGTATTTTCTAGTTCACAAAATATAACATACAATTCTAGAACGCATTTACATCTTTATTTTCTCATACCAGAGAAAAGATGTGATATTTATCTATCTGTGACCTATTTATTTCGCTTATGAGGATATCCACAAATATGTCCATTTAAGTAGAAATGATTCAAACTTATCATTTTTTATGGCAGAGTAATACTCCATTCTGTAGAAGAACCACAGCTTTCTTATCCAGTCTCCAGTTGATGGACATTTGGATTATTTCCAAGATGTAGCAATCACAAATTGGGCTGCTATAAACATGGGTGCACATATGTCACTTGATATGAGTCTTTTAATTCATTTGTGTATATACCTAGCAGAGCAATGGCCGGGTCAAATGGGACCTCCACTCCTAGCTTTTTGAGGAATCTCCAAACTGATCTCCACAGGGGTTGTATGAGTCTACATTCCCACCAAGAGTGGAGAAGGGTTCCTTCTTCTCCACAGCCTCACCAACATTTGCTGCTGGCCAATTCTGAAATGGCAGGCATTCTATGTGGAGTGAGATGAAATCTCAGTGTTGTTTTCATCTGCATCTCTCGAATGACTAATGATGTTGAGCATTTCTTCATATACTTCTTAGCTGCTCTTACTTCTTCCTCTGAAAAATATCTGTTCATTTCAGATGCCCATTTTTAAATTGGGTTTTTAAATTTGGGTGGGCTGATTTTTTTGAGCTCTTTATATATTCTAGATAGTAATCCTTTGTCTGAGGAACAGCTGGTAAAGGTTTTTTCCCCCCCGCATTGTTGGTTGCCTTTTTGCTCTGTTGGTGGTTTCTTTTGCTATGCAAAAGCTTTTTAAAAGAATGAGGTCCCATTTGCTGATTTCTTCTGTCTGTTCCTGTGCTATAGAGGTTTTGTTCAAGAAGTCTTTCCCTAAGCCAATATCTTCAAGAGTTTTACCTAACCTGTTTTGCAGCAGGTTTAGAGTGTCTGTTTTAATACTTAGGTCTCTTATCTACTTTGATTTTAGCTTGATACATGGTGAAAGAGCTAGATCTAGTTTTAGTCTTTGGCAAGTTAAAGCCCAGTTTTTCCAGCACCATTTGTTAAAGAGGGTATCTTTCCTCCATTGAGGATTTTTGGCTCCTTTGTCAATGATGAGGTGGCTCAGTCTATCTGGAGTAGTTTCTGGATCTTCTAGTCTACTCCATTGATCCTCAGGTCTGTTACTTTGCCAGTATCATGCAGTTTTTATCACGGTGGCTTTATAGTATAGTTTCATATTTAGAGTTGTAATACCCCCCACTATGTCACTGTTACTTAGAATTGCTTTTGCTATTATAGGTCTTTTGTGGTTCCAGATAAAAGTTTGGATTTTTTTTCTCTAGATCTGTGAAATATGCTGTTGGGATTTCAATCAGGATTGCATTGAATTTGTGTAGTAGTTTGGGGAGTATAGCCATTTTGATGATATTGGTTCTACCTACCCAGTGCAAGGTTTTTAAAGCTAAAAGGAGAATCTGGGAACTGAAAGTTTGAGATTATTTTAATAAAAACTGTTACCAGGGGCTAGGGATTTAGCTCTGTGGTTCCGGTGCCTGTCTTGCAAGCGCAAGGATCCGGGTTCAATCCTCGGTAACCACATACAATACTGGGCATATGAGACTCAAGCCCAGCAGCAACCAGTACCATATACCACAGTGCCAGGCATGGTGGCTCACGCCTGTAATCCCAACACTCAGGAGGCAGAGGCAGGAGGATTGCTGTGATGTGAACTGGAGGCTGAGCTCAGGGCCAGCCTGAACTACAAAATGTGAGACCCTATCTCAAAAAAAAAAAAAAAAAAAAGAAAAGAAAAGGAGCGGTGGGGGAAAATAAAGAAGAGAAAGAAAAAAGTGATGGTTAAAGAAAAGGAAATATATCTTATGTATATAGAGGCGGTGTTGTAGGGAGGGCTGTGGATTAGGAACAAGATGAAAATCCAGATGTGTCATGTATAGATGCAAATTCTCAGTGTTGATTGCTATCATAGTGTATATATAAATTGTACAGATAAAATCAATTAAAAATAATCTAACACTTCTAAGCATGGCTGCACACTGTAGTCACCTGGAGAAACTTAAAATGACCCTTGATCCTTACATGCTTGTTGAAATTTTTTCATCTACCTATCTATCTAGGTTTGGGTTTCTGCCTAGCCATCTGGATATTTAGAACCTTCCCATGTGACTGAATTATGAGTGCAGGTTGGGTCCACAAGAATAGACCTTGATTTTGCCATGCTAGTTAGGTGGAAGCTGTGGACTCCTCCAGCAATGTATAGTCATTCCATTCCAAATGGGACATATCTCAAGCAAGTCTCAGTCATGACCTTTGCCATCACCCCAGGGCATCATTTATAATATCCTAAAGTAATATGTTCTCTTTTTTATTTTATTAACATTGCATATGAATCTTAAGTAGCTTCTGATTTTTTCTTATTTTCCAAAGATTCACAGTACTTAAGTGATAAAAATTATATATGGTATGAAGGTTCAATTTACAATTCTAAAGTATTTAGTTCCCATCTTTCAATGCAAACCATCAGAAATAATTTGATATCTTATAAAAATGTAAATGATTCATAATTGTTCCTTTGTTAGATCACAGCTAAGAAGTCAGGCTAAAATGAGATTCCTGAAAGATGATATTATTTAAACTCTAAATAAGATAAGTAGGTTAGTTTCAGCTCAAATCTGACATTGTTGATTAATTAAAGTGTTTGTACATACTGATTCCCTCATGTAGTGGGCAAGCTCCCTACTACCATGGACTGTCAACTTCAAGTTTTACAGTAAAGTTAGAAAATGCAGATTTTGCTTATTCCCATTCCCCAGGTATTTTGACTTCTACCCTTTTAAATATAAACCATTC
This sequence comes from Petromus typicus, assembly GCA_004026965.1. Taxonomy (NCBI): domain Eukaryota; kingdom Metazoa; phylum Chordata; class Mammalia; order Rodentia; family Petromuridae; genus Petromus; species Petromus typicus. The sequence continues at coordinate 99,377 of PVIR01002081.1, forward strand.
ATAGTGAATTTAGTCACTAGTTGTAGATGGCAGTAAAACTTTCTGACTGGTTCAGCATGGTAAAATAACCATAGATAATAATTGTAATGACTATGAACTTCTTCATCCTCCTCTTACATTGACTATATATTAGACATATACACTATATGTTGTCATTTATTTATATAATTTCATAATTTTCAGTACTTTCTAAGATAAATCATATTTTAAAAGTCAGAAAAATACATTTTAAATTTGATTATATATATACCTTTATAAAGATGGTAATTATTTCATAAAATATTGTGAAATTAATTTTAAAATAATTTCACATTTAGAAGTTTGCTATGTAAGCCATTCATATATATATATATATATATATATATATATATATATATATATATACATACACACACATACACACACACATACTACCTATAGTCTAACAATATCTGTGCACAGTGGGGTAGCTTTTTCTGGAAAAAAGAGGGCCACTTGTGAGGTATTATGTGAAGATCAAAAGATATTATTCCATAAACTGCTTTCCATTTGCAAATGTAAAATCACACATTAGATTGAGTTAATTTTTCTATATTTATGCTCATGTCCAAGTTTTTTGTATTATGAAATGAGTTCAGTTGACTTTTGTGATCCCTCAAAATCCACTTTACTACAAAAGAGGCATCTTTTACTGGAAGATTGGTAATAAAATATTAAATTGCCTATTAAAATATTGTAAAGTGATATTTTCTGTATGAATTGCTTTATGATGAAAATAAAAGAAAACTTTCATACTATGCAGCAAATTAACCCTTTTAAAGTATTAATGCATAGCAGACTGAAGAGAAATATGTTTACCATATACATATACCTATAAATATATATTTTATTAGACATAATATGCATAATTTACATTCTATATCAATTTCTAAGCAATTAGTAAGGAAAACAGGGATTCTGCCTTGTGATTAAAATGTGGTATTATTTCCAAGTATATATTAATTTTAGTACACTCTTCTCTTCTTCTTGATTACTGTTTTCTTTATTACATTAAAAAATATTTTGTGTTCTTTAAAACAAAAACTCCAGTATCTCTTGTGCTAATTTAATTGCTCAAGAATTGTAGTAGAATTTTTCTGTCCTTTGGTAAATAAGTATGAAACACTAATTTTCAACAAGAGAAGCTTGTGAATCACACTGTGCATAGTAACACATTTGCTATGTGAGAAGAAACACTATTTCATAGTGACAGTGGTTGCTTGGTATGAAAGTGCAGACACCCTACAGTTCTCTGGGAAGACGAATAAAAGAAATGACACAAAACAATTGGATCATATGTGCTTAAAGAATCAATGCTATGTTCGTTAAATAAATAGTATATTAATGCTTTGCTAGTCTGGACCCTATTTTTATTGTGACCTTTTATTATTTAATCTTTCCCATGGATTTTTTGTTTATATTACACAAAGGTGTGAACACTATAATAGAGAAACTCCAAGCTTATTTCTTTACTTTTACTGGTTTATATTTACAAATTCACTTTTGGGGTTTCCCCTGATTTTATGTTGGCTTATGTTTTGATATCACCAACTGTGTTTTTCCCTTTTTATTTCTTAAGTAGGAGAGAATATGTTAGGTTTCTTGTGGTTGCTTTTTCCTTACAGAATTCCCCCGACTCGGCCCTGACAGATCTTGATATCCAAGGGGGAGTCAGCTCACAGGATTAAAGGCAAGAACCTCAATTAGACACTCTGTGATTTCTTCAGATGTTTTTTCTAATCTTTTAATATGGGATTATAGGCAGCTAGAACCTATGTTGCTGTTTTAAAAATCGTGAAGACTCTTTGTTGTAAATCATCAGCACTTGCCATTTTAAAAATGCCTATTTTTCTTAATTTGAATTAATTCTGCTCTGGATGAGGATAATGAACTTTGGTCAGCTCCTTGCGATTCTGAGTACAAAATAGCTTGATGAGCACCGTGAAGCTCACACACTCTCCTCAGTATCTGCTGGAAAACTCCCTCAGAGACTGATTAGCTCACGCTTGTCACAAATAGGGGAGATAATTACGGGGCTTAACAGTCTACGTGGTGGATCTTTTGAGAGGCAATGGGTAGATCTAAGACTGTCTTTGGATCAACCCTAATTCTTATTATTGCACATATCTTGTGAGGTTTTTTTTTTTTTTTAGCACGTCCCTAGAGACTAAACATTGTGTCTTCCCAAAGGATGACATCACATTTCTTTTCCAGAAGAGAAAATTGTCCAAATTAGATTATCTTTAATTAGTCTAATCCTATGTGCCATTTCATAAAGTTTATTGCACTCGTGCTTGCACGTGTTACAAGATTCTTATTGAATGAACTAATCTTTTGCCGTGGAAATGATGCTTATAAACAATGTTGATGCTTCCTTTATTACAATAAAGATTACTTTCTCTGATGCTTTAGGTTTCAATAGCTATTTTACAATTTTTACTAATACCAAATGAGTCAGTTTTAATGAGAATGTTGACTTTCCAAGTTTCACATGCTACTAAGTTATTCTGCTGCAAAATGCTTTCATAGTGACAAAAGACGAAGAGCTGAAGTTTCAGGAAATTCCATTTTATAAAATGTTAGCAGGTTAGTATTTATTTCCTGTTGCAAAGAGCACCCCCTTTTAAAACAGTATCAGTTTCAGCTGTGCCTTTTGGTGGGAGAACAGCTTGTGATCCTCTAAAACCCATGCGAACCATCCCACACACCAAAATGTAAGTTCTTGTAGACAGACAGAACAAGGTACTGTTACCGGAAGTTAAATCTTGTTCACTAAATCTACCTTGCTGCTTTACTTATTATTTGCTTAAAACTTAATTCAGGATGTTTCACCAGGAAAAGTATTTACAAAGTTAATTACAATTTCTAACTTAGAATAGTTATGAAGATGTGCTTAATGATATTTCCAGTCACATGAAAATGGCTGTGATTTAAATTTTGTGCCCATCTAGTATCATTTAAAACCTTTCATTTCAAGCTCCTCACTTTTTTTTTTCAGTACTAGGAGTTAAATCTCAGGCCTTTCAAGGGCTTTGACGCTGCTGCTCTGCCTTGCAAGTGCACCACCATGCTGTCTTAATTTTAAGAATTTCAATTGCTTTTTGCCCTAGGTCAGCTTCTCTAATTTTTGAGGTCTGTGTTTTCTGGTTTGTAAGTAGAAGATCACAAAAGATGATTTGCAAATCTTTAGAACTCTCTAGAGTATATCATTCTCTTCTCAGAAAATATTATCCAATCATGGAAAGTTGAATAAAATCTCTTTTACCAAAAAGCTCATTAGCTTCTTGAGTGATTTTGATGCCTTATATTATATAATTTCAAAAATAAATAACTTAACAGATCCACTTACTTAGACCCATTTAAAAATGATATGGTTCCTTGATGGGGGTGGGAATCTTTATATTTAAATGGAACGGGTAACTCTTATCTTAAATGAACACCTGCAAGACAGAGCCAGATTTCCTCTACCTGTAAAATAATGGGAGAAGAGTGACCATTACATCACTTCAGTCAGCTATGAGTGAACAAAGAACATCATGCTGTATCAGAATAAATAAATTTATTTTACAATTTCTTATAGAATGAAAAGTGAAAAAGGCCATATACATACTTTTTCTTTATGATTTCCCTAGGAAGGATATATGTGGAGAACTTATTTTTTGGTGGTTTGTGTTTGTAAATTTACTTGCTAAAACTAGAGCTGAAAAAAACAAAAAGGATAATTAGGAGTTCGAAGTGCCCTTTAAAGTTAAAAACTTTCTCCTCAGAAATTGAACACTGAATAGAATGATATTACTTTCTTGAACACAAAGAATACCTCTTTTAGTATTTCTTTCCTCATAATTGTGTTCCTACTATCTCTCTACCATTCTGTTCCTTACCTAGTATTTGGATTTAGAAGAAAACAGTAACTGCTGGTTCCTGTCTGACTTGGTTTGTGTAACTAGAGAAGACTAGCATTAGGCTGTGCCCACAGGGCAACTGAGACTCCCCTAATCAGACTCCACGAGCTGCACTTATTGATTTTTGGATCTGACTTGCAATGGTGCCTTTTACTGTTAGCCACCCTAGTGAAGCTGACCAAGGCCTCTAATCCTCTTAAGCAGCAGTAAAAAAATTGAGATAAAAGCTGGTAATTTGACATGGTCAAATAACAGGTTGGACAAATTAGGAGGGTTCAACCCTAGGATAAAAAATTCCAATCTCAGTGGTTATTATGTGCTATGTTACAAGAGCATAGCTGAGATAGAAATCAGGCCATTGGATAAAGACCTAGATATTCTAACAGGAGAGCATTCCCTTCATGTTGTAAATGTCATGAGAAGCAATGATAATATAAATGAAAGCTGAAGAGAACAGAAATAATTGAAATTCCAAGACTTAAGAATCAGACATGGTAAATTGATAATTTCTCTAATTTCTTGCACTCTAGAATTAATGTAAGAAACAAAAATGACATTTAAGGAAATATTAATTTTGTATATTATGTATCTTTGAATTAATGATGTTGGATTTACCTTCATTATTACATAAACAGCTATTTCAGTACCTATAAATAAGGGAAAGATTTAGGCAAGCAGAATCAAATAAAATAATAAACCATTCAAATTAAAGAATAAGTCAAGCCAAGCAACTTAACAGATAAAATGTTATTCAATTTACCAAACTTACTTTCTGTTCACTGAAAAAAAAATTGAGATTCCTGTTTGAATAGATACAATGGACTATTAATGAAAATTATTTTCTATGCTTCAGGCTTTTAAATCTATTCTAAAATAATTTTTTCATTCACTGACAATTTGTTCAAAAGAATATAGGGTGCTATAGATATATAGAAAACCTCTAGCAATCAATAATACTTAACTTTCATTTTCTTATTTAAGCAAAAAAATAGGGCAAAATATTCACATTACCAAAAATGCAAACACTTCCAGTTATCTAAAACTGATTGCATATGGATGCTACATTCTAAACTTAATCACTTCGAAAGCCTTTCATTTTTTCCTTTGTTTTCCCTTTTTGTAAACTACTCCTTACAATAAATATCCAAAACAATAAGTTGACAGTTGCTCTCTGTTGCATTAAGGAATAAATAATATACAATATTTTTACAATGAGACATTTTAGGAAAGAAAGTTACTGTGTAAGAAATTTCATAGTTCCCCTTCTGTACTGATAAGAGCATTATTTTCTTGGCCTATGTGAGTCTTCTCAGGATATATTTTGATATATTTAGATAATAATGACCTGAAGTAAGCATTTGGCCAAACCTTATCAGTTACCTGTTCATCCAGGGTAGAATCACTACTACTCTGTGCTCCTGTGACCAGGGAAATCAATCTGTTTATATGTTTCCATCAACTAAAGTATGAAAGGAGCACAATAAAAAATAAATGGATATGCCACTGATTAAATAACTGTGAGACCAACTGAGCTCCACCAAATATTAGTTGTAACCATTACACCGTTGCATTGAAAAACTATAGCTAATTGGTCAGATCTGTTACCTAGGGAGCAGGGGCAGCTCTAGGGCAGTCAATGTTTATTTGATTTAATTTCCCAAATATATATTGAGCAGATATTGAGCACATGCCCACTGTACAGAGAATTCTATAGGTAATCTTATGGGAAGATACATAAATATGAGGAATTTTTGTCTAAAGAAACCACTGATCAACAGGAAATATACATAAATATATATTAAACATACATTCTTGAATAAGCCTTATAGAGAAGAAAGACTATTTAAATGTTTTTAACTAGATCTTTGTCTAGCTGGAGTGAGTTAAGATACAAAACAGGGTAAATAACGAGGTGGAAAAGAATGTGATAAAAATTTTTAAAAAGGAAACAAAGCTTATGCATATAGCGGGTGGGGGTTGCAGGATGGGTGGGGGAAGGGGATGAAATGAGAATCAAGTCGTGTCATATTCTGGTAAAACTCTCAATGTTGAATGCAATGATGATATGTATTCATAATATAGCAATAAAGATTTGAATTTAAAAACAACTCGCTCTAAACATTCTGAATTTATTTTGCTGGTTATTTATTAACTTATTTGACCACTAATGTCTCTCATAAACCTATTTTTAAGTGAAAATTTCTTCAAAAGAAATAACACAGTCCCTTTATTAGAATCATATCCTAAAATATAAATATATATAATATATGTATATGAAATATATGTATATATATATGTGTGTGTGTGTGTGTGTGTGTGTGTGTGTGTGTGTGTGTGTGTGTGTGTATCCTCCACCAAGGAAGCTATGGAACTTGGCATCCAAGAAAGAAAATAATGTACACTAACAAAAGAAAAAAAATCGCTTACTAAGAGTATAAGACTTTACTATGAATAGCTTAGTTAATTTCCATATGTCTGGCCCTGGGTGAAAAGAGAAGCTCATGGTCTCCTTGTTTAGAGCACAAGTACTCATGGTTTCATCCAGTGATGGCAAACTTTCGGCAAACATGCCACAGCAGGAATGCCAAGCTTTCTGTCAATGCCTGAGTCAACTGTGTTAAGCTAAAACCTCAACAGTATTCAGGTTTAATTGCAGTACTGGCACTTTGTGATAAAAAGTGAGTTTTGGGCTGGCTTTTGAGCACGCACTCTCTAAAGGTTTATCATTACTGGTCTAATCCATAGCTCTCCTAAAATTGGAGTATCCTGGCCTTGGGTGGTGAAAGATCTTCTGGATCTATCTATCTATCTAGGTACTGTACATATATATTAAAACATTAATATATATTTATATTTGATGGCTATCATTTCTTCACTAGCCCAACAAATTTAATTAAGCAATCCTTTTTTATCTTTCTTTTTTAAGTTTTTTGAGACAGGGTCTCACTTTGTAGTTCAGGCTGGTCCTGAACTCAACCTCAAATTCACAGCAATCCTCCAGCCTCTGCCTCCAGCGTGCTGGGCTTACAGGTATGGTATGTGGTACTGACTGCTGGCGGGCCTGAGTCTCCACACTTGGCATTCTTGTGTGTGGTTACTGGGGATCAAAGCCGGGACCTTGCACTTACAACGCAGGGGCCAGAACCACTGAGCTAAATCCCTAGCCCAAATAAACAGTTCCCACAGCTATCATCTTTTATACTTTTGGGAGAGAGGAATTTAACCCCAAATAATAATATGTCTTTTGTTTTTGTTAACCTCAAAGAGAAGAATAAAATTTGCTGAATTTGGTATTTTCACCGCTTATTGAAGACAATTCCAATAGGCAGTCATCAAATAATCCCAAGGGGATTTTCAGACAAGAGACATCAATAAACTAATCAAATCAAGACAAATAAGAATCACACATACCTGATTATAACTCTTAGAGAAATATATTCCAGAATTAACTTTATATTTATATGTTTACATTAATGAGAAGAGAATAATTTGAGCACAATAGAGTGCTATTTAAATAGCTCATTCGTTGATGTTATAAACAAAATTGTTAAGTAAAAGATAACATTTTCTGAATTACATTCAAAACTCACCTAAAATTACTTCCGAATAATTTTAGAAAATGAATGTGTGGCAAAACGAAAAGCATTTAAACTAATAAAAATCATAAAAAATTACTGAGATCGTTAAATAATTTCAAGGAATTACTTTGGTAGGAAAAATGAAATATTACCCTGTGCTTAGCTCTATGATATAAGCATTTTTATTTAACTATTTTTTTAGAAAATGGTATTCCCAACCTTCAATTTTTGCCTTGTCTCTTGTTTGTAATCACTACAATGAGATGTTAGAACATTTAATGAAAGCTTAATATATGTCAAATGTTTTACATCTTACAAGAATTATGCAAGGTATTGTCATTGATTCTTTACAAGTTTATCAACACCAGAGCAAAGGCTGAATATAACTCTGATACCAAACTATGGAGATATTTTTGATCACTGCTCTCTCAACTAAAACACAAATGTTTGTTTCAAATACGCAATCAGGATCTAGAGCTAGAAAATGGGATTCAGTGCTTCTTTTACCCTTAAAAATTGGAGAAAAAAATGAAACTCTGCTATGTCATCCAACATGTCTTACAAGGGTTTACTTCGAGGTCACCACAAGCCTTCATACAAGCTGCACAGGAGGAAGGAGTAGAAGCAACCCACACACCCTGTTCCTGCCAGTCCCTACACTGGCCTTAAGCTTTGGGTGACCTGTGTAGGAGACAAGGGGAGCACAGCAGATTGCTAAACCATAGCCAACCATGCTCCCAAGCTCTCCTCAGCACAAGACTATAGAAGTGATAACAAAGACTGATTTGCTTTTTTTTTTTTTTTTTTTTTTTTGAGACAGGGTCTTGTTTTGTAGTTCAGGCTGGCCCTGAGCTCACTAAGTAGCCCAGGCAAGCCTCAAACTCATAGCGATCTTCCTGCCTCTGCTTCCTGAGTCTAGGATTACAAGTGTGAGCCACTATACCTGGCATTGTGGTATGTGGATACCAGGATCAAACTTGTGACCTTGGGTCTGCAAAGCAGACACTGGAGCTACTGAGTTAAATTCCCAGCCCAAGATGAAACCATCACTTAGAAATGTGATTGCTACATCTTGGAAACAACTCAAATGTCCATCAGCTGGAGACTGGATAAAAAAGCTGTGGTTCTTCTACAGAATGGAGTACTACTCTGCCATAAAAAATAATAAGTTTGAATCATTTCTACTTAAATGGACATACCTTGAGGATATCCTCATAAGTGAAATAAATAGGGCACAGATAGGTACATATCACATCTTTTCTCTGGTATGAGAAAATAAACATGTAAATGAGTCCTAGCATTGTATGTTATATATTGTGAAATAGAAAATGCTCAATGTAAAATAGGGTGAAGGGGGAAAATATTGAGATTGTAACAAAAAAGTAAGGAAACAAATTTTATGTATATGGGGTGGTGGTAGGGTGGGTAGGGCTATGGGAAAAAATGAGAATTAAATTGTGTCTTATACTGGTAGAAATCCCCATAATGGAGTGCAATCATGATGTGTATATTTAATGTACCAATTAGGATTTTTAAAAAAAGAAAGAGACCAGCTAAGTCACTCCAAGACCAAAGTGTTACTGTACCATAGAGACCAGCTAAGAGACAACCTTAGGAAACAAATTTAGAGAGAGAGCAGATGTCTCCGGGTATCTAGGGCTTGGGCCTTGAGAATCATGAGCACTGTATTCTGTAGTG